>WNYA01001114.1:0-67637 GCA_019512145.1 Engystomops pustulosus
TAACCCCCGCCCCCTTAATCAGCTTCACCAGCCCCTTTAAACCTAATTAAAATCAGGTTAAAAGTGGAGTGGAGGGGGTGTTGGCGGGACTGGACGGAGGCCTCCCATATATAATAGGGAGCAGTTCAGGAGCCAGAAGAGCCGGATCTTCTCAGTGAGCAGAGCCTAACAACCAGATTCAACAAGAAAGAGCCGGAATGATCACCAGCCTACTGAGATTCTTGCAGGAGTCGGCTTTTGTTTCATCCATTCTAGGCAATGCTCTGTGAGCTAAGCAGACTCTGCACTGATACATTGGTAACACCACTAAATATCAGCTGAGCAGCGCAGGTAGACATACGCGAGCCACGGCTCAAGGACGACAGGGGACATCAATTAGAAAGTAAAGGGGAAACTGTCAATATACTTGGTACTGCAGAGCCGCTGACAAGGGCAGAAGCAACAATGGTCTGTGCACAGAAAAACTGTTGACCAAGGGTGCTCCAGCCATGAGGTGAGTTGAGCCTCTTGCCTCAGGCAGAACACCTGGAGCGTTGAGCCAGAGGTCGGCTGCAGCTTTTACTCGAGCAGCGAGAGAGCTGGGAGGCAGATAAATGTAGAGAGCTAAGACAGCCAGCCGTGTGAGGGACACGCCCCAGTGCACTTAGAGAAGTACATCCTGGAATATAAATCCATTTCACAATACAACAACAACAGACTAAAACGTTTGTGGGGTGATACACATCTTTCCAGAGTAGTACTGAGCACACAACACAGCAGTGTGAGGACAAACCCCAAAACAACTTGGAAAAGGATACAAGTTTGAAACATAAACCCATATACCGTTAATCACAGTCCTGCTGCAACTAACACCATAACACACATTTATACACATCTCTCCAGGGGACTAAATGGCAGCAGGACATAACATCTCCAGGGACATAATACACTGGCTGCAGAGAGCACAGAGACAGCAGTGTGAGGTTGTATTACACACTCTCCAGGGACAATACATAACAGGCGCAGAGAGCACAGAGCACAGCAGTGGAGGTCTCTGATACACATTCTCCAGGGACAATACATAACATTGCTGCAGAGAGACAGAGCACAGCAGTGGAGGTCTGATTACACATCTCTCGGGACAATAATAACACTGGCTGCAGAGGAAGAACAGGCACAGCAGTTGTGAGTGTGATTACACAATCTCTCCAGGGACAGTACATAACACTGGCTGCAGAGAGCACAGAGCACAGCAGTGTGAGGTCTGATTACACATCTCTCCAGGGACAATACATAACACTGGCTGTAGAGAGCACAGAGCACAGCAGTGTGAGGTCTGATTACACATCTCTCCAGGGACAATACATAACACTGGCTGTAGAGAGCACAGAGCACAGCAGTGTGAGGTATAATTATATAGAACATAACATGCTCAAAGGTGCTGCCACCCAGTTGTCACTGCTCATTTGATCATAACTAAACGTAAGTGAAGGTACAGACTGAGCATCACTGCCCTGGAGAGATGTGTAATCAGACCTCACACTGCTGTGCTCTGTGCTCTCTGCAGCCAGTGTTATATGTAATCAGACTTGTGTGTGAGTTGTTAGTAGCCGCGGGACTGTGATGCATTTATAGGATACATTCTAGGATTGTACCTAGAGTGGGGGACTCCTCACTCTGCTTTGTTCTGTGCTCTCTGCACTGTACTGCTTTACAGACCTTTTCTGGTTGGAGTAAACACTGTAGCCGTTTTCTGGTTTTTTTTACTACTAAGCGGGGAGCTGTGGAGCAGTACATTGCTAAGAGCACAGCAGTGTGAGGACACACCACCAGTATACATGGAGTTTACAGTCCTGCTGCTACTAACAAAATACACAAAGATTACACATCTCTCCAGGGCTGCAGAGAGCACATAACACTGGCTGCAGAGAGCACAGAGCACAGCAGTGTGAGGTATAATTACACATCTCTCCAGGGACAATACATAACACTGGCTGCACATAGCACAGAGCACAGCAGTGTGAGGTCTGATTACACATCTCTCCAGGGACAATACATAACACTGGCTGCAATGCGCAACAGTCCCTTACTTTCGTAAATAAACCTTTGAACTGGGGCTCTTTAAAAGCTCAAGTGTGGAGTCTCGGGGTGGCGCCTGGATGTGACATCACAGAATCAGCGGACATGACAAGCCAATAATATTTCAGGCGACAGTCCCTCTTCTTTCCGGAGTTCTTGATGGCCCAATTTTTGGGAACGCTTGACGTGACTAAGACAGACGGAGAGAAGTAGGAAGTAACGACGCTGATTGCTCTTCAGCCAGAAGTAATCTGGGGGTCGGTGGGACGTGAGGTAAAGGGCATCACAATACAAACATATAAAATGGTTTTATCCCAGAAAAGCAAGCGGCCGGGGTCTACCCGGTGCGGGGGCGTCCCCTCTCACTGACCCTCAGGCGGCACAGCCTGACAGAATGCATATTTTAATGGACATGTAGTAATTTCCATACCCAGATGGGATCTTCTCTATAGACTTATACAAAACAATATAGAACCTTTAGAATGTATCTGACTCCTCTTAAAGGCATCGATCTGCCGTGTATTGAGCCCGGAGAGTATCTGCAATGTAATATAGGGGCTCATTTAACCTAAGGTCCGAATCATGCAACTTTCTTTGGGTCTCCCGAGGATTTTCCGTTTTGTGCCGAATTGCCCCGTTATTTGTTTGCCGCTATCCGATTGTGGCGCATCGGGCGCAACAGAAATCGGGGGGAGTGGGCCGTCAGACAACCCGACGGATCGGAAAAACCGCGGAATTAAAAAAGGATTTGTGTAGGCAAGATAAGCGTCTTAACATGCACAGCACGGGAAAAGGTGCAACTCCGCGGACCTTGCGCCGCACGACCCTGCTGTATATCAGGCGCATGGACCATAATCATGAATCCCAGGCAGAACTCCAATCAACGTCGGACCAACGCACATTAACCACGGGATCGCGCTGGAACGGAGTAAAAACAATGTACACCCATACTCCTCAAAGAAATTTGATATGAGTTAGAAAATATAACGCTTGTAAAGGCATGGCAAATGCACGTATGACCACTAGTGACTGACAGCGTCTATACACCTGCTGTTTCTCTGTGCGCTCCATGATTCATACTTATTAGTCCTTCCCCACCTGAGATATGTATGCTTTATAACCTAGTGTAATGATTTTGTTGGACAACAGCTAACAGCAATTTGATCATAGGCTTAGAGCTTTTCCAAGTCTGGAGGAGATCGGTGTATCCTCATCAGACTGCGGTGCGCTGGCTCTCCTGCAAGCCTGTAATTAGGGGTAGGTATTGTCCCCTGGATAGATGTGTAATACAGTCCTTGTGTAAGCTATTAGTTGCAGCAGGACTGTGATATTGGATTTATATTCCAGGGATTGGGTAGCTTCTTCTCCAAGTGAACTGATGATGTTTCATGACCAACGTCTGTGCTCTTGGTTTGTCCATATACTTTTCCCCCTCCAATTTCATGGTTCTATATAAAGCTTATAGAATAATAGTGTTGGGAAAACTAAAGCAGTGTCCTGAAGCATATTGTAGGGCTGTGGAACAATGCACCGAGCACAGGCAGTGTCAGGCATATATCCCCAGTTCTCTTGTAAGCTACAATCCTGGAATATAAATCCATATCTACAGTCCTGCCGTCATTGGTGTTTATGGCAGAGATACGGGGCATATTTTACTACCCCCCGTCCATTCGCATCCAGTGGCCGCGTTCTCTGCGCTGGATTCGGTCGGACGGGACATGTTGTAGGCAAGTATCCGCCGGACGTTCCACGCACGGTCGGCGCTGCTGTGCTGAAGAACAATTGAACCACTGAATACAACGACACCCGAGCCGGGCTGAGTGAAGGTAAGTGCAATGCCTCCGCAATCAGTATTTTTTGATTTTTAAATTGCGTTTGTTTTTCCGCATCCGTCCGTTTTCGTGCGTGGACCACGCACCCCGACTTTCCACCACCTGCCATCGCCACGATCCGATGCGCCAACTCCGATCCGCGTGCGCCAAAATCCCAGGGCAATATCTAAGGTTGAAATCGTCGCAAATAATAAAATACGAGTAAATTTAGGGTAAACATGTCGGGAAAAACAGCATAATCTGGGTATTGCCCTTAGGAAATGACCCCACACTGCTTGTCTTTTCCAGGCATGTTAGCGGATACAGTGCACATACAGACCATTGACCCGCCGAGACACAGATGCATGCCATGTTCTATACTACTAAACTGGACACTTATCATTGCGCGCAAAACCTTACTTGGGCTTTCTCCAATGGTAATAATCTAGCTTATTTTTTTTGGGAAAATCCATCCTCTGTACCTTATCGCTGAAAGAGATGAATAAGGAATGAGGGGTGGATGGAGATATTTGGTCTCCGCAGCACACGGAGTGTGCGAAAGCTAGGGCATGGACTACTATAAAGCCCTATGTCTTCATTATGGGAGCATGGCTCCTCTACACAAGATATGTGATGCAGATTCCTGCGCAGCTTGGTGGACGTTGCGCGTCTCACTCCATGTCCCCTCTGTTTCACGTGGTCACTTTCCTCACTCCGTCTCCTATCCCTCAGGAGCGAATGGTCGGCTCCAGAATCGGCCGCACTCAGCCGGAAAGGTTTTCCTAGTTTACACGAAAATAATAAAGGATTTCAGCAAACTGCAGTTTCTCACAATATTTATATGGATGGAGGCATCCCCTCACCCTGCTGTGTTCTGGGCTTCCTCTGCAGCCAGAAATTAGGTATTGGTTCCTGGAGAGATGGTTTATAACATACTTTATTGTGTTGTTAGTAGCAGCAGGACTGTAAAATATGATTTTCAATTCACGATAGTGTGTATAACTTCTTTCTCCACGCACTTTGTGGGAATATCCCTCACAACACAGCGCTAGTGCGCTGTGCATCAGCGTTATGCATGACCTGAAGTCTGTGTAATACCCTTCATACATGTGTTTAAGTAGCGGCAGGCCTGGAAATATATATATTTAATAACAGGGTTTTAAGCTTAATCAAAATGCCATTGGTGGAAGGGGGGGGTGTATTCTCACACTCGCTGTGCTCCTGTGGCTCTCTGTACTCTCCTTGGAGTCTGTGGTAATCCAGACCTTTGAGGATGTTGTTGGAAGCACAGGAACTGTGAACCCTAGGTTGTAATCTCTGATATGTGAAGTTATTATTCTTAGGATTGTAGTTTCTCCATGCACTTAGGGTGTTCCTCACACTGCTGTTGCTTCTGTAGCTCTCTATCAATCAGTGTTAGGGTATTGTCCTAGAGAGATGTGTCACGAACTTTGTTGTGTCGTTTAGGGCAGCCAGACTGTGAATATTGGATTTCTATAATTGTAGGGAATTTTAATACTAACTTTATCTTCATCAGTGCACTGGGGATGCGCGTCCTCTCACACTGCTGTGCTCTGTGCTTTCTGCAGCCGATGTTATGTGTGTTTCCCTCTAAGATCAGTACCATTTTTGTAGATTTTTGCGGCAGCCTGACAAAACTGTGATTATGGATTTATAAATCCGGCAGATTGCAGCTTTCTCCAAGTACATTGGGGGAGTGGTGTGCCTTACACTGCTGTGCTCTGGTGGTTTCGTCTGTAGTTGTGTTACACAATTATATCTGGAGTCGCGTATGTAATCAGATCCTTGTGCATGTCTTTAGTGGCAGCAGGACCTGTGCAAAAATGATTTAATTCAGGATTGTAGCTACTTATCAATTTCATACACTGCCTCCCTCAAACTGCTGTGCTCTCCATCCCCTGATAAAACCAAGGTGTAATCTCGCACGTCCGCTGTTTGCGACCGTCTCTCGGTGTAATCTCGCACGTCTCGCTGTTTTACTGACCGTCTTTTTTCCCTCGGTGTAATCTCCGCCATCTCGCTGTTTGGCCTGACCGTCTCCTTCGGTGTAATCTCGCACGTCTCCGCTGCTTGCTGACCGCTCTCGGTGTAATCTCGCACGTCTCGCTTGTTTTCTGACCGTCTCTCGGTGTAATCTTCCGCACGTCCGCGGTTTGCTGACCGTCCCTCTGTGTGAATCTCACTCGTCGCGCTGTTTGCTGACCGTCCGCACTTTGGTAATCTTCACTCGTCTTCCGCTGTTTGCTGACCGTCCTCTCGGTGTAATCTCGCACGTCTCTCTGTACTTGTGGGCCTGACCCGTCTCTCGGTGTAATCTTGCACATCTCTATGTTTGCTGACGTCTCTCGGTGTAATCTCGCACGTCTCTCGCTGGTTTTGCTGACCGTCTCCTCTGTGTATCTCGCACATTCGTGTGAGGTATGATTACACATCTCCCCAGGGACAATACATAACACTGGCTGCAGAGAGCACAGAGCACAGCAGTGTGAGGTCTGATTACACATCTCTCCAGGGACAATACATAACACTGGCTGCAGAGAGCACAGAGCACAGCAGTGTGAGGTCTGATTACACATCACTACAGGGGTAATACATAACACTGGCTGCAGAGAACACGGAGCACAGCAGTGTAAGGACATGTCCACAGTGCTCCTGGTGAAGCAACAATCCTAGAATATAAATCTATATATCACAGTCGTGCTGTTACTAACATACACAAAGATATGACAGCACAGTCTGTATGGTGACATGTAAGGACAGGATTGTATTTGAGGTGTACATATGAAACTAGAGGCTCACTGGTAACTCCCTCCTCTGCACCCCAATAATTTCAGTGCTGTATGAGGTTGTTAGCAGACGTAACCCAGTGAGCATTGTAAGAACCGCACAGGGTGCGACTCCCATCATCCACCATCTATTATTATAAGCTATTACCTAATGCATAGTATTACCCGGCAATGTAAATATAATGATAGGAGACAGTGTGGGAATCCTGACGCATCTGCTAATCATCAGACCCATGTTACCGTGTATTATACCCCAGAATGACACTAATCGGGAAGTATCACATGTGTAGAATCCAAACAATACAAACATAACAATGTCACTGCCACAGATTACCCATAATACATACAAATATAATAACAATAACACCAGTCACGCTTCAATCATGGGATGCCAGGAAAGAGGCCATCCCTGACTAGCTAATGTGTTATCTGTGGTGTTACATGAGACTGCAGGACACATCTACTACATGATCTGTACTCAGAGATATCACTGTGTTATCTGTGGTGTTACATGAGACTGCAGGACACATCTACTACATGATCTGTACTCAGAGATATCACTGTGTTATCTGTGGTGTTACATGGGACTGCAGGACACATCTACTACATGATCTGTACTCAGAGATATCACTGTGTTGTCACAGAGCCCCCACAGTAGCCTATAGTCACAGAACCCCCACAGTAACCTATAGTCACAGAGCCCCCACAGTAGCCTATAGTGATAGCCGAGATTGAAAAAAGCCCTCACATAAGTTCAATAGTCACAGAACCCCCCACGTAGCCTGTAGTCACAGAAGCCCCACAGTAGCCGATATCACAGTACCCCCCCCATAGTAGCCTAATAGTCAAGAGCCCCACAGTAGCCAATTGTCACAAACCCCCACAGTACCAATAGTTACAGAACCCCACAGAAGCCTATAGTCCAGATAGTCACGAAAAGGCCATTATTGTAGCCTCTTTCTGTAGCCCCTTCATATTATGATAGTCATTAACATAACAAAAGTATGGAAAGTCAAGTGTAGACAGTGTAACAGCCTATGAAGCTACATCATGAGGGTCTCAACATATTATAAAGTTGATTTTAAGGAAGGAGCCATGATAACTATAATAAGATACACACAGTCCCGGGTCCTGGATCTATGAGTAATTTCCCGGGTTTATCAGGATGGATTTTCTTGTGGCAGATTCCTATAATCTTTGCTACATCTTTATGTTTACTGTACACTGAGCGCTATAACATCAGAGGGGCTTTAGGATTCAGTTTGGCAAAAGCTGTGGAATTCCCCTTTAATATATTCCCAGAAAACTACAACAAATAGAGATGGCTGTAAATCTCTACTAGAGGAAATGGGCCAAAATTCTGTAAAAATTGATAAAAAACACAAATTAATACAATAATTTACATAATTCCACACAGACAGAATAGTGTGTATTAGATGCCTTCCCCTTAAGGAATTACCGCTATGTCCGGAGACGTCTCATCCCAAAGATACGAGACCAGAAAAAGAAATTCCGACTATCGGATATTGTGCAAATTGATCTATTTACAAACCATAAAGCGCAGATTTCCGTCTCCAATCGCGGCACAATTTTTAGTGATTGAATGATGTTTTCAGGCATGAAGCTTTGGTAATGACTCTGATTATGTGACAGAATGAGAGATGTTTCTCAATCATCCCGATCACCGGGAAGACAAAAACCTCCTGGGGGCGGCAGCAACCGGATATAGCCGCAACCTTCCCCGAATCATTTTCCTCCATCCAAACTTAAATATTTAATTTACCATATTCAAGTTTCAGAAAGGGAATATTGGGGCACATTTACTTACCCGCGTCCTGTCCGTCGCGATCCCGCGGTGCGTTGTCCACGAGGATTAGGGTCGCGCGCATTCACTAACTCGTGCGCCCACTTCCTCGTGTTTGGGGCTGCGCGGGTCCGCCGTAGTACCTTCTTCTTCCTGGTGCATGTTTTGCTGATCTTGGACAATTTCCACGGTTTTTTCAGATCCGTTGGGGGCCGACGGCCCGCCCCCCGATTTCTGACCTGAACATGGGATCTCGTGCCTGAAATCCCGGGGTAATTCGAAACGAAAACGGAATTATTCGGGAAACCGTCAGCATTGCGGCCGGACCCTAAGAAATGAGCCCCAACGTCCGGTCTGGATGTGTCCATCTCATATTGAAGTGTTCTTGTTCATTTTGCTTTGACATGCAAAATTGAGGAATGTTTCTAGATAATCTACTTCAAAATTTCCTACAATTTTGCAGAAGAGTCTTCACAGGAGAGAGATGGTGCAGTCCTGTAATTACCCACAATTCAATTTCCCACCTAATAGCCTACAAATCTTAGTGGTAGGGACTACTGGTCAACAATCTCTACTCTCAGTGTGCACCCAATCAAAGGAAAATGAGAGAAGAACGGCTACGTATAGATGCATGGTTCAGTCAATACAAGATCAAGTCTGATTTCAGGGTCACATCTAATTCAGCTCAGGTATTGGATGTGGTTCCAATCATTCTGGGTACAGGGTCCGATCAGGCAGGATCCGGCGGGTATAGGTTCTGGGTTCCGCGGATCAGGCTTGGTTCAGGGTACTGGATCAAGGTTGGATACAGGCTAAGGTACGGGTTTCAGACTAAGCCAGCACAACACAAAGGACAGTATTTCACAATCAAGGGAAATATAACCAGCCTGAGGAACTGAGGATGGATTGTTAAGGCATTCCTGGATGTCGCCCTTTACAGCTTACTGGCTGAAACGTGGTTAAGGATTTGGTTAAACTTGCAGGAATCAGTTAATAAAATGTTTCAACATGTCCACAAAATGTTGCCAGGCCTGCAATTCATAACACAACCAGCAGGGGCAGACTTACACATAGGAAGCAATATCGATACATGTTGCAAACTACTATATCTCAAGAATCTGCTCTACCCCGATACAGAGAAGTAGACATGTCCTGCCCAAGAGGAGGAGAGGAGCAGTCATGTTAGAATTATTTGTGAATGGGCCCATACGAAATAGAGCCCTAACGATGGGAAAAAAAAACCCAAAGAGAAGGTCTCTATGGACCTAATATTGTCATTAACTAGCCGCTCGGGGTTCTGATCCAACCAACTAGTAAGTGACTCCCTACTGGGTGCCTTTGTCGGACTGGGGCCACCAGAAAAAGGACCCATGCCCACCCACCATTACCATTAGTGTAGACCCATAGGCTCAAAGGGATGGTCCCCAGAAGACCTCTGAGGATCTGTATTGGGTGAGAACCTGGCCCAGGAAGCTACTCTCTGGTTCCAGGATGATCATGTAGAATTATTTCTCAGGCACCCACCTTCCAGAATTTCATTAGTTAGATTCTATACTGGTCCATGGGCAGAGCCAGGTTGGGCTCCAGCTCTGGACACCCACTTTGATGGCGGAGAGTTAATTAGCATACTTCCAAGGTAAATGCTCGGTATAAGCCGACCCGAGTATAGCTAGTACCTATTTTAACACAAAAAAACTGGGAAAACATTGCCTTGAGTACAAGCTTGGAAGGGAAATGCATTGGTCCACAGCTACAAGCCATATATAGCCCTTGCCCCCAGTATTAGCTAGCCAGTCCCCTTCCCCCAGTATATACCTGCCAGCTCCCCTGTCCTCAGAATATAGCCAGCCAGCCCATGTCCCCCCCCCTTATATAGCCATCAGCCCCCCCCCCAGTTATACAGCAGTCAGCTCATACCCCCATTTAAGCCTCGAGTGCCCCAGTAAAGCCAGTCCTTATCCCCTATATAATAGCCAGTCCTGCTCTCCCAGTATATTCCTGCCAGCCCTGCCCCCCGTAACACCGTCCCTTCCCCCAGAAAACAGCCAGCCATTGGACCCCAGTATATTCCAGCCCATGCCCCCCAGTATATGGCCTGGTAGCCTCTGTCCCCTAGTATATAGCCAGCCCTGCCCCCCACTATATACATGTGCCAGAAACGGACAATATTACTTAAAACAATTGCAGGAAACCTAACAGTTGTTTCAGGCAGTATTCAAGCTCAAGTACAGGGTATTGTGGATACAGGATTAGGTTTGGGTTTCAGGATACAGGTTCCAGTAGTACTACAATCACAGAGTTAAAGTTAACCATCCATGTGCACAGGGAATTGTATTTAAGCGCTACTGATGCTCTCTCGCAGCTGACGGTCCACCTACAACTGAAAACCCACAGGTCAGAACCAGGCTTTTAGTGCACTATTTTGCTATTACTGCATTACCCGAGTAGGGACTGGAACACTCATTAAGTAAATCTCACTCCTCTTCAGTGACGTTTTCTTCCAATTTTTTTTCTGAGGATACAGTATCTGTGCACCACTTGGCGTGCAGCCGCGTGCGAAGAGATTTCCATTTATAGGAAGCGCTAAATCTCTACCATACCATTAATAACAAAATACCAGGACGCGGCCACCAGTGAGAGCCGCGGCGCGCGTGCCAGGAGGAGAAACAAGTCACATCGTGTTCTATTACCTTCTGGAGTCATCCGAGAGTAATCGTGCGCTCTCTGGTGGGTGACATCGGCTGCTGTTGTCGTTGCTCATTGCACTGCGGACAACATTAGCTTGGCATCTCCATCAAGGAGCTCTGCGGGGTTCGCTCGCGCCGCATCCGATTACCTTGTAGCAAGTTTTTCCCTTTTCTAATGGATAAGAATCAGCATTCAAAAACAATCACAACAAAAATAAAAGATAAAACTAGAAGATGTGACAAGTCTCCCGGCCCCGGGGTAAGAGGAGGCGCACTTAGGGTCGGATAATTTTACGTAATATTCCCGTCGCTCTGGTAAAGTGGTCCAGCCGGTGGTGATTGCTCCAGATTCGGATGAGAATAGTCTCCATAACGACTGGGTGAGTCGGTGGAGTTCACGAGGGAGAGACGACGGACCGTCGGGAGATGCGTTTGCCTTTTGGTGTTAAATAGAGGGAGTAATCTAACCCCCCCTCGTGGCGGAACATGCTGAAGAGACCATAGATGTCCTGCGGATCATCGATATTAGGATTATAGGAAAGTCAGCGTGCTTCAGAAGTTTTTGGGTCCTTGCACTTCTCTGCTTTAAACTTCCCACTTCTTACTGTGTTGTATATTTTATGTGGTTTATTGAAACTTCTGTTTTGCGGCAAAAAAACTCTCTGTGTTAGTAATTATGATGATACCTGGTAGAGCGCCTCCCGGTGGTCTTATTATCATTTAAAACTAATGAGGCTCATTTACTAATGTCCACGCTGCCTTTTGGTCGGACTGTGCACGGTTGCGGAGTGTGCGGTTGGACAGGTGTGCTGGGGAGTGTTGCGATTTTTTGGCGCAGCTGTGTTGCTGGCATGCGACGAAATCGGGGTTGGGCCCGTCCGAGGATCCGCGATTCAGATGCGTGGGATTAACTGTTCAATTGAGTAGCACTTACAATGCAATTGCACTTACATGCACCAGAAGAAGAAGGCGCACCTGGCGGACCGAAATATAAAGTATAACCGCCCTGAGTGAACTGAGGATTGAAGAGAAGGAGTTCCTCAGACATTGCCCTTACACTGCTGGCCGTGGGGCTGTCTATTCCAGCGCGCACCAACCCCTCTAAAAAAGCAAGAGAGAAGCCACTCCGTCTTTTTCCGACAATACACAACACCCAGCTCAGCCAGGGAACAAGGCAGCTGTAAATCACCCTCCAGCAGGAGAAGCCCTGGTATGGATCACCGCTCAGATCCTAACAGCCAGAAGGCATCAGAGAGACAATTAATAAACAGCAGGGGCAACCAGCACACATTATATAACAACACGGGGCACCCAACACAGTATATAACAGCAGGGCACCTCACCCAGTATATAACAGCAGGGCACCATAACCATAACATCACCTGGGGCACCTAACCAAGAAGAACAGCAGGGGGCACCATCACCAGTATATAACACAGGCGGCACCATAACCAGTATATAACAGCAGGGGGCACCATCACCAGTTATAATAACAGCAGGGGGACAATACCAATATATAACAGCAGGGGCAATACCATCAACAAGTATAACAGCAGGGGCACCATAACAAGTATATAACAGCAGGGGTCCCATCACCAGTTATAACACGGGGGGCACCAAACAGTATAATAACAAGCAGGGGCACCATCACCAGTATAACAGACAGGGCGGCACCATAACATAGTATATAACAGCAGGGGCACCATCACAGTATAACAGCAGGGGGCACCAACATTATAACAGCAGGGTCCCCATCACAAGTAATAACAGCAGGGGCACCATCACCAGTATATAAAAGCAGGGGGCAACCATCACCATATAACAAGCAGGCGGCCATAACAAGCATAAAAGCAGGGGGCACCATCACCATGATATATAACCAGCGTGCACCATAACAGTATATAACAGCAGGGGGCACCATCACCAGTATATAACAGCAGGGGGCACCATCACCAGTATATAACAGCAGGGGCACCATCACCAGTATATAACAGCGGGCACCATAACAAGTATATAACAGCAGGGGGCAACAGCAGCACCATAATATACAGCAGGGGAACCAATACAGCATTATATAACAGCAGGGGGCAACCACAGCCAGCAGCAGTCACCATATATAACACAGGGGCACCATCACCAGTAGATAAACAAGCAGGGGGTACCATACCAGTAATATACAGCAGGGGCACCATCACCAGAATAACGCAGGGTACCATAACAGTATATAACAGCGTTCACCACACAGTATAATACAGCATGGGGCACCATACCAGTATATAACAGTCAAGGGGGCACCACTAACATCAAGTATCTAACAGCAGGGGGGACACATACCCAGTATTATAACGCATTGAGGAGGAGTGACAAAGCCCTCACAGTAGTCAATAGTTATAGAACCCCCACAGTAGCCTATAGTCACAGAGCCCCCACAGTAGCCTATAGTCACAGAACCCCCACAGTAGCCTATAGTCACGTACCCCCATAGTAGCCTCAATGTCACGAGCCCCACAGTAGCCAATTGTCACAAACCCCCACAGTACCAATAGTTACAGACCACCACAGAAGCCTCATAGTCCAGATAGTCACGAAAAGGCCATTATTGTAGCCTCTTTCTGTAGCCCCTTCATATTATGATAGTCATTAACATAACAAAAGTAATGGAAAGTCAAGTGTAGACAGTGTAACAGCCTATGAAGCTACATCATGAGGGTCTCAACATAATTATAAAGTTGATTTTAAGGAAGGAGCCATGATACACATAATAAGATACACACAGTCCCGGGTCCTGGATCTATGAGTAATTTCCCGGGTTTATCAGGATGGATTTTCTTGTGGCAGATTCCTATAATCTTTGCTACATCTTTATGTTTACTGTACACTGAGCGCTATAACATCAGAGGGGCTTTAGGATTCAGTTTGGCAAAAGCTGTGGAATTCCCCTTTAATATATTCCCAGAAAACTACAACAAACTAGAGATGGCTGTAAATCTCTACTAGAGGAAATGGGCCAAAATTCTGTAAAAATTGATAAAAAACACAAATTAATACAATAATTTACATAATTCCACACAGACAAATAGTGTGTATTAGATGCCTTCCCCTTAAGGAATTACCGCTATGTCCGGAGACGTCTCATCCCAAAGATAGAGACCAGAAAAAGAAATTCCGACTATCGGATATTGTGCAAATTGATCTATTTTTACAAATCCATAAAGCGCAGATTTCCGTCTCCAATCGCGGCACAATTTTTTAGTGATTGAATGATGTTTTCAGGCATGAAGCTTTGGTAATGACTCTGATTATGGACAGAATGAGAGATGTTTCTCAAGTCATCCCGATCACCGGGAAGACAAAAACCTCCTGGGGGCGGCAGCAACCGGATATAGCCGCAACCTTCCCCCGAATCATTTTCCTCCATCAAACTTAAATATTTAATTTACCATATTCAAGTTTCAGAAAGGGAATATTGGGGCACATTTACTTACCCGGTCCTGTCCGTCGCGATCCCGCGGTGCGTTGTCCACGAGGATTAGGGTCGCGCGCATTCACTACTCGTGCGCCCACTTCCTGCGTGTTTGGGGCTGCGCCGAGGTCCGCCGGAGTACCTTCTTCTTCCTGGGCATGTATTTGCTGATCTTGAGACAATTTCCACGGTTTTTTCAGATCGTTGGGGGCCGACGGCCCGCCCCCCGATTTCTGACCCTGAACATGGGATCTCGTGCTCTGAAATCCCGGGGTAATTCGAAACGAAAACGGAATTATTCGGGAAACCGTCAGCATTGCGGCCGGACCCTAAGAAATGAGCCCCAACGTCCGTCTGGATGTGTCCATCTCATATTGAAGTGTTCTTGTTCATTTTTGCTTTTGAATGCAAAATTGAGGAATGTTTCTAGATAATCTACTTCAAAATTTCCTACAATTTTGCAGAAGAGTCTTCACAGGAGAGAGATGGTGCAGTCCTGTAATTACCCACAATTCAATTTCCCACCTAATAGCCTACAAATCTTAGTGGTAGGGACTACTGGTCAACAATCTCTACTCTCAGTGTGCACCCAATCAAAGGAAAATGAGAGAAAGAACGGCTACGTATAGATGCATGGTTCAGTCAATACAAGATCACGTCTGATTTCAGGGTCACATCTAATTCAGCTCAGGTATTGGATGTGGTTCCAATCATTCTGGGTACAGGGTCCGATCAGGCAGGATCCGGCGGGTATAGGTTCTGGGTTCCGCGGATCAGGCTTGGTTCAGGGTACTGGATCAAGGTTGGATACAGGCTAAGGTACGGGTTTCAGACTAAGCCAGCACAACACAAAGGACAGTATTTCACAATCAAGGGAAATATAACCAGCCTGAGGAACTGAGGATGGATTGTTAAGGCATTCCTGGATGTCGCCCTTTACAGCTTACTGGCTGAAACGTGGTTAAGGATTTGGTTAAACTTGCAGGAATCAGTTAATAAAATGTTTCAACATGTCCACAAAAGTTGCCAGGCCTGCAATTCATAACACAACCAGCAGGGGCAGACTTACACATAGGAAGCAATATCGATACATGTTGCAAACTACTATATCTCAAGAATCTGCTCTACCCCGATACAGAGAAGTAGACATGTCCTGCCCAAGAGGAGGAGAGGAGCAGTCATGTTAGAATTATTTGTGAATGGGCCCATACGAAATAGAGCCCTAACGATGGGAAAAAAAAACCCAAAGAGAAGGTCTCTATGGACCTAATATTGTCATTAACTAGCCGCCGGGGTTCTGATCCAACCAACTAGTAAGTGACTCCCTACTGGGTGCCTTTGTCGGACTGGGGCCACCAGAAAAAGGACCCAGCCCACCCACCATTACCATTAGTGTAGACCCATAGGCTCAAAGGGATGGTCCCCAGAAGACCTCTGAGGATCTGTATTGGGTGAGAACCTGGCCCAGGAAGCTACTCTCTGGTTCCAGGATGATCATGTAGAATTATTCTCAGGCACCCACCATTCCAGAATTTCATTAGTTAGATCTATACTGGCCATGGGCAGAGCCAGGTTTGTTGGGCTCCAGCTCTGGACACCCACTTTGATGGCGGAGAGTCTAATTAGCAACTTCCAAGGTATAATGCTCGAGTATAAGCACCCGAGTATAAGCAGTACCTAATTTTAACACAAAAAAACTGGGAAAACATTGACCTTGAGTACAAGCCTTGGAAGGGAAATGCATTGGTCCACAGCTACAAGCCATATATAGCCCTTGCCCCCAGTATTACTAGCCAGTCCCCTTCCCCCAGTATATACCTGGTCCAGCTCCTGTCCTCAGATATAGCCAGCCAGCCCATGTCCCCCCCCCTTATATAGCCAATCGCCCCCCCCCCAGTATACAGCAGTCAGCTCATACCCCCATTTAAAGCCTAGTGCCCCAGTAAAGCCAGGTCTTATCCCCTATATACATAGCCAGTCCTGCTCCCCAGTATATTCCTGCCAGCCCTGCCCCCCGTAACACCGTCCCTTCCCCCCAGAAAACAGCCAGCCATTGGACCCAGTATATTCCAGCCCATGCCCCCAGTATATGGCCTGGTAGCCTCTGTCCCCTAGTATATAGCCAGCCCTGCCCCCCACTATATACATGCCAGAAACTGGACAACTATTACTTAAAACAATTGCAGGAACCTTAACAGTTGTTTCAGGCAGTATTCAAGCTAAGTACAGGGTATTGTGGATACAGGATTAGGTTTGGGTTTCAGGATACAGTTCCAGTAGTACTACAATCACAGAGAAAGTTAACCATCATGTGCACAGGGAATTGTATTTAAGCGCTACTGAGATGCTCTCTCGCAGCTGACGGTGGCCACCTACAACTGAAAACCCACAGGTCAGAACCAGGAAACTTTTAGTGCACTTAATTTTGCTACTTACTGCAATACCCGAGTAGGGTATCGTGAACACTCATTAAGTAAATCTCACTCTCTTCCAGTGACTTTTCTTCCAATTTTTTTTTGAGGATACAGTACTGTGCACCACTTGGCCGTGCAGCCGCGTGCGAAGAGATTTCCATTTTAGGAAGCGCTAAATCTCTACCATACCATTAATAACAAAATACCAGGACGCGGCCACCAGTGAGACCGCGGCGCGGTGCCGGAGGAGAAACAAGTCACTCGTGTTCTATTACTTCTGGAGTCACCGAGAGTAACGTGCGCTCTCTGGTGGGTGACATCGGCTGCTGCTTGTCGTTGCTCATTGCACTGCTGGACAACATTAGCTTGATCTCCATCAAGGAGCTCTGCGGGGTTCGCTCGCGCGTCGCATCCGATTACCTTGTAAGCAAGTTTTTCCCTTTTCTAATGGATAAGAATCAGCATTCAAAAACAATCACACAAAAATAAAAGATAAAACTAGAAGATGTGACACAGTCCCCGGCCCCGGGGTAAGAGGAAGGCGCACTTTAGGGTGCGGATAATTTACGTAATATTCCTCGCTCTGGTAAAGGTCCAGTCCGGTGGTGATTGCTCCAGATTCGGATGAGAATTAGTCTCCATAACGACTGGGAGTCGGTTGAGTTCACGAGTGGAGGGAGACGGACGTCGGGAGATGCGTTTGCCTTTGTGTTAAATAGAGGGACTCAATCTAACCCCCCCTCGTGGCGGAACATGCTGAAGAGACCGATAGATGTCCTGCGGATCATCGATATTAGGATTATAGGAAAGGTCAGTCGTGCTTCAGAAGTTTTTTGGTCTTGCACTTCTCTGCTTTAACTTCCCACTTCTTACTGTGTTGTATATTTTTATGTGGTTTATGTTGAAACTTCCTGTTTTGGGCAAAAAAACCTCTCTGTGTTAGTAATTGTGATGATACCTGGATAGAGCGCCTCCCGGTGGTCTTATTATCATTTAAAACTAATGAGGCTCATTTACTAATGTCCACGCTGCCTTTTGGTCGGACTGTGCACGGTTGCGGAGTGTGCGGTTGGACAGGTGTGCTGGGGAGTGTTGCGATTTTTTGGCGCAGCTGTGTTGCTGGCATGCGACGAAATCGGGGTTGGGCCCGTCCGAGGATTCCGCGATTCAGATGCGTGGGATTAACTGTTCAATTGAGTAGCACTTACAATGCAATTGCACTTACATGCACCAGAAGAAGAAGGCGCACCTGGCGGACCGAAATATAAAGTATAACCGCCCTGAGTGAACTGAGGATTGAAGAGAAGGAGTTCCTCAGACATTGCCCTTACACTGCTGGCCGTGGTGGCTGTCTATCCAGCGCGCACCACCCCCTCTAAAAAAGCAAGAGAGAAGCCACTCCGACTTTTTCCCACAATACACAGCACCCAGCTCAGCCAGGGAACAAGGCAGCTGTAAATCACCCTCCAGCAGGAGAAGCCCTGGTATGGATCACCGCTCAGATCCTAACAGCCAGAAGGCATCACAGAGACAATTAATAAACAGCAGGGGCAACCAGCACACATTATATAACAACAAGGGGCACCCAACACAGTATATAACAGCAGGGCACCTCACCCAGTATATAACAGCAGGGCACCATAACCATAACATCACCTGGGGCACCTAACCAAGAAGAACAGCAGGGGGCACCATCACCAGTATAATAACACAGGCGGCATCCATAAACAGGATATAACAGCAGGGGTCACCATCACACAGTTATAATAACAGCAGGGGGACAATACCAATATATAACAGCAGGGGCAACTACCATCAACAAGTATAACAGCAGGGGCACCATAACAAGTATATAACAGCAGGGGTCCCATCACCAGTTATAACACGGGGGGCACCAAACAGTATAATAACAAAGCAGGGGCACCATCACCAGTATAACAGACAGGGCGGCACCATAACATAGTATATAACAGCAGGGGCACCATCACAGTATAACAGCAGGGGGCACCAACATTATAACACAGGGTCCCCATCACAAGTAATAACAGCAGGGGCACCATCACCAGTATATAAAAGCAGGGGGCAACCATCACCATATAACAAGCAGGCGGCCATAACAAGCATAAAAGCAGGGGGCACCATCACCATGATATATAACCAGCGTGCACCATAACAGTATAACCAGCAGGGGGCACCATCACCAGTATATAACAGGAGGGGGCACCATAACAAGTATATATCAGCAGGGGCACCATCACCAGTATATAACAGCGGGCACCATAACAATCATATAAAATCAGGGGGCAACAGCACACCATAATATACAGCAGGGCAACCAATACAGCATTATATAACAGCAGGGGGCAACACAGCCAGCAGCAGTCACCTATATACAGCAGGGGCACCATCACCAGTAGATAAAAATCAGGGGGTACCATACCAGTAATATACAGCAGGGGCACCATCACCAGAATAACGCAGGGTACCATAACAGTATATAACAGCGTTCACCACACAGTATAATACAGCATGGGGCACCATACCAGTATATAACACTCAAGGGGGCACCACTACATCAAGTATCTAACAGCAGGGGGGGAACCATACCCAGTATTATAACGCATTGAGGAGGGGTGTAGAGGATGCCCCCTGTCTACGGTGATGGTAGAACCTCCTCTCTTCGAGGTGTACAAGATGCCCCCAACTTTACAGAGCTCATTTGCAAATATTGAAACTTGACTGTGTGACCCTGTATAAGGTTTAAGGTCATCAATAAAAATATTAAAAAGAAGGGGGTCCAATACTAACCCCTGTGGCACCCCACTGGTAACGTCAACCCCAATATGTACTGTGGTTATGTAGTAAGTCATAATGTCGAATGAACTACAGCAGCAGATGAGTGTGCTGACCTATCAGGAGGCAGTGACTTGTTTATCCATGTTGTGAAAGGAGCGGTGTCATATAATTAGGGGAGTATGTAGCCAGTCAAAATATATAAGCTATCCCATTAGAAGAAGAAGAAGAAGAAGAGTAATCTTTTCTGCAGAATCCCAGACTGGTGATTGGTCGGTGCCCTAGAAATACCCTTAACAAAGATTTTATAATTTCTCTCTCTATCTGCATCAGTCTTTCTGCTGATTCCTTCAGAGGGATATCTCTTCCATAAGGATGCATCTCTGTGTGCTAATAGTAAGGAGACTGCCACCTTGTTGCCCAAGCAGCAGAGCAAATCTGGCTCCTCTACTCTACTACTTCCCCCATTTAACCAATCCACCTCATTGTGTGTGCCTGCAGTAAGGAAAGTTTACAGCCTGTTACGAGAGTGGAGGAGTCCACACTACAAGGTACTCGGGCACTTGGGAATCCAGCTACCTTCAACCTTCAGTCAGGGCCCGGTGGGTAGCCATTCAGAACATATGAGGTAGAAGAACAGCAGAAGAAGAGGGTTGTTGATGTAGCAAAATATGGAAAGAACCACAGCAGCAGATGAGTGTGCTGACCTTTCAGGAGGCAGTGACTTGATTATTCATGTTGTGAAAGCTGCAGTATCATTAAATTTAGGAGTTATGTAGCCAGTCAGAATATATGAGATATCACATCATCAGACGATAATAGTGCTGAATGTAGCCAACAGTGGAGGGGGTGCTATTAAATTAATGGGGTTACCACTTTGTGTAGCCATAACATTGATAGCATCACAGCAGTGAGCAGCGAGGGAAGAGTGTGCTGACCTTGTCCGAGGCAGTGACCGGTCAGTGCATATTGTTATGTAATGAGGACAAGTTTACTACAAGGAATGGTGCCACGAAATGAACCTGCTTGGCCATCAGCAAGTGAGAGCAGGGAAGCATCACAGCAGCAGGAGAAGAGTACGTTGACCTTGCAGCAGTCAATGGCTTTTTCTCTAATTAGACTTTCTCGAGACCATGGCTTCATGGGATTGGTGTAGTATTGTGATATGACTTGGGTATCACCAATAGGAACTGACTAATATGAAATGCGAAATGGTATGGGCCAACTTTCTACGTTATGATATTATGATGTCTGGGAAAGAAGGATCGGTCCTGTTGGATTTTGATCCCTGATGGTTTGGTTCTCTTCTCCGTATTGAGAACACATTCATGCTAGATCAAGTCAAGTGTGGATGTCCATGGGGTCATCAATCGAAGCCGGAAGCTTCTGAAGATCTTCTATATCAGCAGTGGATTACTTGCGTCTTGGGAAGAGTTTTTTGTGAAGTTGTTAAAAAAGATATTATTAACTCCGGATCTGCTGCACAATGTTACAATCTGTGACTCTGTGTTCCGTCTCCACCTCTGCCTCTCCGCGTCTTCTTCTATGTCCGCACTCGGAGAAGGATGCCACCTCTCACTTCAATATATTTTGTTGACTCCCGGGGTCATATAAAAACCAATTGCAAGGCAATTTGAAACACAGCATGGCGTCCAACATGAAAACCCAGAGCGCCTACGAGATAAGCCTGGGAATAGAGCGCTACAAAGAGCCCGTCCACGCACCCGGCAGAGGGAAGCGCCGCTCTCTGAATGGCGGCGGCCTGAACTAGATTTATTAATTTCATGGAGCTTTTCAGATTGTAATTCTCTGCTGTCTCCCCCGTCTCGGAGGGGATGTTCTCCCTACACGATGGGGGCAGCGGAATTGTCTGGAACATCGTGACTTTATAACCTGCGACGTCTTATTAGCTACTTGCTTTGTGGGCAGGTTAAGCTGCTCTGTTACTTCTTGTTTATCACCTGGATATTCACTGAGCCATATGTCACTGTATCCCCCACCCGCCTGCCACTGGTGGGGTAGGGGGTACATTATGGGGGTCATTTACTAAGGGCCCGATTCGCGTTTTCCCGACGTGTTACCCGAATATTTCCGTTTTTCGCCGATTTTCCCTGTATTGCCCCGGGATTTTGGCGCACACGATCGGATTGTGGTGCATCGGCGCTGGCATGAACGCGACGGAAATCGGGGGGGGGCATGGCCGAACGAAAACCCGACGGATTCGGAAAAACCGCTGCATTTAAAAAAAAAAAGTGTCGCGGAGCTTGCACTTACCTTCACTAGGAATAAGCCGGTGTACTTCAGTGCATTCCGGGGAACTTCAGCGCAGCAGCGCCACCTGGAGGAAATCGGTGAATCCCGGCCGGACCCGAATCCACCGCAGAGAACGCGCCGCTGGATCGCGATAGGACCGGGTAAGTAAATCTGCCCCTATGTCTTATATGGATGCAGTGACCTAGTACTACAGAGAGTTTAAAGAGAACTTATCACCTGTAAACAATAGGAACTAAGCAAATCTTTAAAAAATGCTATTATGCAACAGTACAACTATCCCCATATTGGTTCTGTCCATACCTGAAAAGAGTCTAACAGATTCATGTCCCTCTTGCTCAGCCAAGACATAAGTGCCCCTCAATGAAGAGAATTCCTGAGGAAGGGGTGAGCTGATTTCTCTTCAGCCAATCACAGAAAGCCAGACAACCCCCTCATACACCCCTCCCATCAGCTAGAGACACAGCAAGCATGTGAATGATGTAGCAGAGCAAGGTTGGCTCAGCTGAAGAGAAAGCAGTCTCCTTGTCAATCAGGAAGCTGGAGGTGCAGCTGAGCTAGAAGAACATGAATATGCATAGATGGAGCGTCAACTTTATAAATTGACTGTGGAGCTGTTCAGGCATAGGGAAGAACAATATAGGGATAGTTGTGCTGCTGTATTTATTGTTAGTTTAACTAACAGGTTCCCTTTAACACATTGGGGCTCATTTACTTACCCGGTCCATTCGTGATCCCATGGCTCATTCTCCGACGAGGATTCGGAGCTTGCCGGGATTCACTAATATCGTGTGCCTGATATCCACCAGGTGTCGCTGCTGCGCTGAAGTCCGTCGGAGTTCATTGGAGTTCATGATCCTTTGCTGGGTGCAGGTAAGTGCGTGTCAAGCGGCACATTTTTTTTTTTTTAAATACCGCGTTTTTTCCGAATCCGTCACATTCTGATCGTGTGCAGGTAAGTAAATTTGCCCCATTGTTTCCATTCTCAAATAGTCTATCAGGTAGATCATATTTCAAGAGATAGTTTTAATCTATAAATTTCCCTATAAAGATGCAGAAGATAGAACATTACAACGTGATTCCCATTGCTATAAGATGTCCATCTGTTCTTCTACTTACGTTCTCTTACCCATGACTGCCCTTCAAAACTTCCATGAATGGATGAATCCAGAAACCTTCCAGGAGCCGTATCTGGCCATATGTTGTGTTGTGTCCATCTGGACATGGGTAGAAGATGATGGAAGAAGACGCTCGGGGATGCCCATGGCTTCACTTTTGCTTTGCTGGAACATTAGTTTTGCTTGTCCCTAGGTAAACCCATGATGGTCTCTCTCTCTGGAGGTCCACCATGTATGGTCAGATGATACTAGCATGATGGCTTATTGAATTCATCTTTGAGGTTGTCCATATGGCCAGGGGTCATGGTGTTTTCTTATTTGTGATATATAGGTGGCTGCTTTTAATTAGAAAATGTGTCATGGGTGTAGGGACTTGTACGGGAACCATGACAGGAAGCCTGGTAGGAATGGTTATTTTATTTCTGGAATCCTTTGACTTAAGTCGTATAGCTAGATCTGGTCCAAATTGGTTGGGACGTCTGCACTCTGCTTTGTGCCATTCTCTCTCCAGGTCTCTCATCTAGGAGTATAGAGGTTGTCTAGCCTTGGGTTCCTCCGGCCTCTCAACTTGTCGACAAAGAATAACCACCATCCCAATCCAATTTTGAAACTTTCCTTATTGGAGGAGGTTTTTGGCATTAGGACCTGTCTGTCAGTGTCCCTCACATATCTGTCTCAGGCGTGTGCCAACTCTATCTCATCACTGGTTCCACTGCATCATTTTAGGCACTGACAGCCCAGACTAGTGGGACAAGATGCCAAAAAATAATATACATAAAGAGTGAATCATCCCCACTACTGCTCCCGCTCTTGGTATGACAGAGTAGACTTGGTATCCTGGGACGTTTCCACTTGCTCTATCCATGTCCAAGTTCCTTTCAACACCTACCTCAACGGAGAAGGATTTTGGCATCCTCATCCATCATGTCATCTCAGCCTCCATGCTAGTACTTCTCATCACATACACCTACAGCCAATGACATCCGTGACTGGTGGTGGAACAAGGTGCCCAAAGCCTCCCTTGTCCAATGAGTATTGGGGTCAACAAACATACTCCGAGTGGGGCAAACTCCACTGACACAGCCCTAGAAGTGGTTAGGGCATGAGCCATGCACATTCGGCCTCTTGTTCTCCGGATGGATGGACGTTACAATGGTCAGACCCCAACAATCTGACACTCGTCACCTTTCTTGTGTATCGGGGATAAGCTAAAAAGTTAAAAACCCTTTTCAGTTCTGGGCTTCTTGGTCTAGAGGCATCTGTACAGGTCCAGCAATGGCCCCCAATGTCCGATTCTTCCGACCCTGTGGATTTGTATATAATGGCATCATTGTACATGTGATGGCTCATCGCTGAACCAATCTCTAGCTTGAATGAAAGTCCTATGACCTTTGATGCCACTGAATGCACAATAACACCAAAGACTGAAAGTCACCAATGGAGTAACGCAGGGTCCCCCAGAAAGTTGTGCATGTTTAATTTTTTAATTTCTATATACAAACTGGTCTGAGAGTATTAGAACCTCTGAATATCTTTGAAAACTATTACACAGCGGTACAACTATCCCTATATTGTTCCTCTCCATGCCTGTAAAGTTCCACAATTTGTTTGTAAAGCTGACTAACCATCTACACAAACAATCCCATGAGATCAATGTCTTTTCTCCGAGCTGTATCCGGCATATTCATGTCCTTCCTGCTCAGCTCCGGCTCCAGTACCCATCCCTGAAGAGAATTCGTGAGAAGAGGGATGAGCTAAATTCTCATCAGCCAATCAGCCCTTCTTCAGGAATTCTCTTCCGCCCCTCACATAGCCAGCATGTTAATGATGTAGCAGAGTTGAGTTGAACATGAATAGGCATAGATGGTGAGTCAACTTTACAAAAAGACTGTAAATTTTCAGGCATAGGGAGGAACAATATAGGGATAGTTGTCCTGCTGTATAATAGCAGATTTGTTTAGGGAGTGTGGGTTACTGACAGGTTCCCTTTAAGTAGCTTAAATTCACATTTTAGTAAATCTGATACATTTTGTTATACCTTGTGCACGAACTATGGGTGAAAAGTATGGCATGGAACAATAGTTAACTCTCCATATCATGCTCCTTCCTTTCGCAGTGTTGGAATATCCCTTTAAGTAAGTGAATACAATTCTTAGATCCAGGAATTCCAGATTCTGTTGTAAAATGATGATTCTGTCACATTCAGGGTAACATTATGATCAATTAAATACTGCCGCCCCGTAAACGGACTCGATATACATTGTAGCGTAAACCTGTCTTCCCCTTTATCGCTCGTTGCGGCTGATTTATCGCTGTCACTAGAAAAAATATCAAGGGTCGGAGTCCTTCTTTCTAAATAACCTTTTACTGGGGCTCTTAAAAGTCAGTGTGGAGCTCGGGGTGGCGCCTGGATGTGACACCGCGGGGACGATGACATCCTAATATATGGCTACATCCTCCCGGAGTCTTGATGGCCCAAGTTATGGGAACGCTTGACGAGACGCGGAGAGAGGAAGTAACGGACGCTGATTGTCACCCTGGGGTCAGTGGGGGGAAAGGGCATCACAATACAAACAATAAAATGGTGTTTAATCCGCAGGCAGGCGGCGGGGTCACCCGGTGCGGTGACCCCTCATGACCCCTCAGGCGGCACAGCCTGACAGAATGCATATGTAATGGACATGTAGTAATTTCCATACCCAGATGGGATCTTCTCTATAGACTTATAACAAACAATATAGAACATGTAGATGTATCTGAGCTCCTCTTAAAGGCATCAGATCTGCCGTGTAGTGAGCCCGGAGGAGGATCTGCAATGTATATATAGGGGCTCATTTACTAAGGGTCCGAATCATGCACTTTCTTTGGGTTTCCCGAGGATTTCCGTTTTGTGCCGAATTGCCCCGGGATTTTGGTGCACGCGATCGGATTGTGGCGCATCGGCGCAACAGAAATCGGGGGGCGTGGCCGTCAGACAACCCGACGGATTCGGAAAAACCGCGGAATTTAGAAAAGGATTTGTGTAGCAAGATCAAGCACTTACATGCAGAAGGAAGAAGAAGGTGAACTCCGGCGGACCTTGGCGCAGCAGCGACACCTGCTGGATATCAGGCGCATGGACCTTAGTGAATCCCGGCAGAACCCGAATCAGCGTCGGACAACGCACCACGGGATCGCGACTGGAACGGGTAAGTAAATGTGCCCCATAGTCTCTTCTAAGAAAATTTGATATAAGTAGAAGAACTCTTGAAAGGCTGCAATGCACAGTATGACCACTAGGTGACTGCACGCGTCTATACACTGCTGTGCTCTGTGCAGTCAGTGTTATGTATTGTCCCCGGAGATATGTATAGTTATACCTTAGTGTATGTTGTTGGTAGCAGCAGAACTGTGATCATAGGCTTAGAGCTTTTCCAAGGGCATGGAGGATGTGTCCTCACACTGCTGTGCTCTGTGCTCTCTGCAGCCTGTATTAGGTAGGTATTGTCCCTGGAGAGATGTGTAATCAGTCCTTTGTGTAAGCTATTAGTTGCAGCAGGACTGTGATATATGGATTTATATTCCAGGATTGTAGCTTCTCCAAGTGCACTGAGGATGTTCTGACACTGCTGTGCTCTTGGTTCTGTCCATTGACTTCCCCCTCCATTCTGTTCTATATAAAAGCTATAGAAGAATAGTGTTTGGAAACTAAAGCAGTGTCCTGAAGCATAGTGGAGGGGCTGTGGAACAGATGCACAGAGCACAGCAGTGTCAGGACATATCCCCAGTGCTCTTGTAGAGCTACAATCCTGGAATATAAATCCATATCGAACAGTCCTGCAGTCATTGTTGATGGCAGAGAATGGGGCAGATTTACTTACCCGGTCCATTCGCGATCCAGTGCCGCGTTCTCTGCGCTGGATTCGGGTCCGGACGGGATTTATTAAGGAAGTTCCTCCGACGTCCACCAGGTGGCGCTGCTGTGCTGAAGAACATTGGAACACACTGGAATACACCGAGCCGGGCTGAGTGAAGGTAAGTGCAAGCTCCGCAACAGATTTTTTGTTTTAAATGCGTTGGTTTTTCCGAATCCGTCAGGTTTTCGTTCGGCCACGCCCCCCGATTTCCATCACCTGCATGCCAGCGCCGATGCGCCACAATCCGATCGCGTGCGCCAAAATCCCAGGGCAATTCAGGGGAAATCGTCGCAAATCGGAAATATTAGGGTAACATGTCGGGAAAACGCGAATCGGGCCCTTAGTAAATGACCCCCACTGACTTTCTTTTTCCAGGATGTGAATATTACGTGCACATACAAGACCCCGGATCAGCAGGACACAGATGCAGCAATGTTCTACTGGACACTTATCAGTGCAGCTGCAAACCTTAACTTGGCTTTCTCCAATGTAATAAATCTAGCTTATTTTTTTTGGGAAAATCCGTCCTCTGTACCTTATATCTGAGAAAAGATGAATGAAGGAAGGAAGGAGGTGGATGGAGATATTTGGTCTCCGCAGCACACGGAACGATATGACACATATAAAGCCATATGTCTTCATTAAAGGGACGGGCTCCTCTGACAGATGAATGTGATGCAGATTCCTGGCAGCTGTGGAGCGTTGCGCACCCGTGTCCCTCTGTATCAGTGTCACTTCCTCACTCCGGCTCCTATCCATCAGGAGCGAATGGTCGGCTTCCAGGAATCGGACGCAGCTCAGCCGTGAAAGGTTTTTCTAGTTTACAGAAAATAAGGAAAGGATTTAGCAAACTGCAGTTTCTAACAATATTTATATGGATGGAGGCATATCCTCACCCTGCTGTGTTCTGGGCTCTCTGCAGCCAGAATTAGGTATTGTTCCTGGAGAGATGTATAATCATAACTTTATTTGTGTTGTTAGTAGCAGCAGGACTGTAAAATATGAATTTTCAATTCACGATTGTAACTTCTCCAAGCGCACTTGTGGGAATATCCTCACACTGCTGTGCCCTGTGCAATCAGCGTTAGGCATGTACCTGGAGAGATGTGTAATACCTATACATGTTGTAAGTAGCGGCAGGCCTTGAAATATATATATTTATAACAGGGTTATAGCTTATCAAAATGCATTGGGGGAAGGGGGGGGGTGTTTCTCACACTGCTGTGCTCTGTGCTCTCTTATGTACTGTCCTTGGAGATCTGTGTAATCAGACCTTTGAGGATGTTGTTGGAAGCAGCAGGACTGTGACCCATAGTTGTAACTCTGATATGTGAATTTATATTCTAGGATTGTAGTTTCTCCAAGTGCACTTAGGGTGTGTCCTCACACTGCTGTGCTCTGTGCTCTCTACAATCAGTGTTAGGTATTGTCCATAGAGAGATGTGTCACAGAACTTTGTGTGTGTCGTTAGTGGCAGCAGGACTGTGAAATATGGATTTATATTGTAGGATTTTAACTTCATCAAGTGCACTGGGGGCGTGTCCTCACACTGCTGTGCTCTGTGCTTTCTGCAGCCAATGTTATGTGTGTTGTCCCTCTAGAGATCAGACCTTTTTGTAGATTTTGGCAGCCTGAAGAACTGTGATATATGGATTTATAATCCGGGATTGCAGCTTCTCCAAGTACATTGGGGGAGGGGGTGCTCTTACACTGCTGTGCTCTGTGTTCTCTGTAGTTAGTGTTACACATTATATCTGGAGAGATATGTAATCAGATCCTTGTGCATGTCATTAGTAGCAGCAGGACTGTGAAAAATGAATTTATATTCTAGGATTGTAGCTACTTCAATTGCATACACTGTCCTCACACTGCTGTGCTCTCCATCCTGATAAAACCAAGTGTAATCTCGCACGTCTCGCTGTTTGCTGACCGTCTCTCGGTGTAATCTCGCACGTCTCGCTGTTTTACTGACCGTCTTTTTTCCCTCGGTGTAATCTCCGCCATCTCGCTGTTTGCTGACCGTCTCCTTCGGTGTAATCTCCACCGTCTCGCTGCTATGTACTGACCGCTCTCGGTGTAATCTCGCACGTCTCGCTTGTTTTCTGACCGTCTCTCGGTGTAATCTCGCACGTCCGCGGTTTGCTGACCGTCCTCTCTTTGAATCTCACTCGTCGCGCTGTTTGCTGACCGTCTCGCTTGGGTGTAATCTCACTACGTCTCCGCTGTTTGCTGACCGTCCTCTTCCGGTGTAATCTCGCACGATCTCTGCTGTTTTGGGCCTGACCCGTCTCTCGGTGTAATCTCGCACGTCTCGCTGTTTGCTGACCGTCTCTCGGTGTAATCTCGCACGTCTCGCTGTTTGCTGACCGTCTCTCGGTGTAATCTCGCACGTCTCGCTGTTTGCTGACCGTCTCTCGGTGTAATCTCGCACGTCTTGCTGTTTGCTGACCGTCTCTCATCTCCGGAGAGGATTAGAGGTAATTTGCATACGAGAGCGACGTCTGGGGCGACGGGTTCTGCGCGCAGCAATGCGGATCCACCCAGAATCACCTGAACATGAGAAGTAATTAGAGCCGGTGTCATTGCCGGCACTTAGCGCCGCCGCTCCCCGCGAGGTAATCGCTCATCACGTTTCTGGGAGCGCCACGATTACACGTCTCAGACGCCGGAACATTCCGCGTCTCTATTCATTCACTCGTCACAAAGTAACGTTTGTATCTTTCTGTATCAAAGGCAATGACTGATTAACCCTTTAACAGCCTCCCCCTCTATATATGACCTCTGCTTAACCCTAATGACCTTTCCTGCCTTTGCGTTTCCGTTTTTTTTGCTTCCCTCTTCTCATTCGCCAGAATTTTTTTTCCATTTACAGAGGCATAAAAAAAAATGCATTTACTCCGTTTTTTCTATATGCCTCTCACTGTACGGTCCCTGCGACACATCCGCACAAAGATACAAAATATAATTTTTTTTTAAAAAAGCAGGGTCGTGCGTTACTCGTCTGAGCTGGTCTTGTAATGCAGGAGGCAGAGAGCACTGCAGTGCGCAGACAGGAGAAGCTATTCATGAGAAGAATCCGACCATAGTCAGGAGATTTATGGTCGTATCCAGGGGCAGCCGAAATTGTGTAGAGCAGGACTGATCAATGGGGCACATCTACTGAGGGTCCGAATCACGTTTTTCCGCCGGGTTTTTCCGAATTTTACCGTTATGCGGCGAATTGCCCTGGGTTTTTGGGGCACGCGATCGGATTGTGTCGCATCGGCGCCGGCTTGCATGCGCCGAAAAACGGGGGGTGTGGCCGTCGGAAAACCCGACGGATTCGGAAAAATTGCGCTATTTAAAAAAAAAAAGTGTTGCTTGACACACACTTACATGCACCAGGAATAGGATGGTGAACTCCGGCGGACTTCAGCGCAGCAGCGACACCTGGTGGACATCGGGTGCACGACCTTAGTGAATCGCCGGAAGAATGCGCCGCTGGATCGCGACTGGACCGGGTAAGTAAATCTGCCCCATTGTGTTCTCTCACTTTTGGAATGTTTTGTGTTTCCGAGTTCTCCCAAAAATGACAGAATTCGGCTACAGGAAGATTAAAAAGACCGGATGAGTTATTCATCAAACTGGGAGCGGAGAGAGAGAGGAAAAGGAAGATCCCACAACCTGATATATGGAGGAGGTGATAACACATGCCCCTCTCCTGCCGCCGCCGCACACGGATTTGCAGTTGGGTTAAAAATTAAAGGGATGTTCCATGTCCTCAGGAGCAGCTGCTGATGGATGATTGTGGGGGTTCTGGGACCCTCGTCTGAAGGTCCTGCCAGAGCACAGTCCAAGCAAGACACAGGACCACAGACGTGTAGTGCTGATGTGTCGTTACAGTGTTCTAGGGGTTGTACACTGATGATTATTCATGTATCCCGGTACCACGGATTATACTTCACAAGGTATTGTTGCTTTAGGTGGATGACAGGTTCCCTTTAAGTAGTTATACCGAGTTTGATATAAATCCTTAATATTTAACCCTTTAAAGTATGGAGGGGGGGTTTTTTTGGATCCCATTTGAAGGAAAATTTCAGAAAGCCAAGAGCCTCGGACTGGAAAACTTCACCCAGCCGGAAAACCTGGATGTGAATTACCATCGTTGTCCCCGTCACACCCAGGCTGCGCCGCACATCATGTCCTGACAATGGAGCCACCGCAGTGTGACGGAAATTGTGATATTCGGGAATGTCTGTCCGGCACTGAGAGCGGAGAATGACTGCGCTCCGACATGTGACTCCAATGTTCAGCGTCGCTCAACGTTCCCAATTAATTTCCTGCTTACCTTGCAGGCAATTCCCATAAAAAAAAGCAATTTGCAAACTAATAGGGAGAAGAGATTCCCCGCAATCCAATGACCCCCATGACCTTGTTAGAAGCAGTTTCCTATGACAACCCCGACTGTCAGTCACCCGGTAACAGCTCAATATTCCCCAATACGAGAGGCGAGATGCAGATCTGTCCCATCACGACTGCTGATTCTGTGATTTCCGCTGACTCAGCAGTCACATATTCTCCATATACGGAAGATTAATGCTCCGCGGTGCGACGTGTGCAGCTGTTTTGTATATTTATTGACACGTTTTAATAATGCAGTAAATTCTCGACTGGTTTTGTGATTTTCCAGTCTTAGTCTTATACAGATTTTAGAGAGGGCGACGAGCACATTCTAAATTTAGAGATTTTATGTAAAATATGAAACCTTTAAAGGGGTCTCCATGTTATCCAGGGGGATGTGGAGCCACTGGGGCTCATTTACTAAGGGTCCGAATGGCACACTTTCGCCGGGTTTCCCGAATATTTCCGTTTTGCACTGAATTACCCCGGGATTTTGGTGCACGCAATCGGATTGTGTCTCATCGGCGCCGGCTTGCACGCAACAGAAATCGGGGAGCGTGGCCGTCGGACGACCCGACGGATTCGGAAAAACAGCAGAATTTAAAAAATAATTTGTGTCGCAAGATCAGCGCTCACATGCAACGGGAAAAAGAAGGCGAACTCCGGCGGACCTCGGCGCAGCAGCGACACCTGCTGGATATCGGGCGCAGGACCTTAGTGAATCCTGGCAGAATCCGAATCAGCATCGGAGAACACACCGCTGGATCGCAACTGGACCGGGTAAGTAAATGTGCCCCACTGTGCCAACCAAGTGATGCAGTCAAGAGCCAAATTGTCTTAAAATTATTTAAATTCCCATCTTCAGCTCTGCACAGGGTCTCGCTGCGACTCCAGTGGAGGCTCCCAAACTGCAGAACCTCCATCAGACTGGAAGTGCTGGCGTCATGTCCAGCGGGTTGATCCCTGGTCTCATTGATGGCGTCTGGACGCGCGGCCGGTGACCACTGAGGCCAGGGATCCGATGTAGAATGAATTACATGTCATCACTTCGCAGAGAGCTGGAGCCGCTTCTGGATCGCTGAGAGAACCTTTCCAGGGCTGAGTAATGAATTATTCTTTTTTTTGGACAATACTGTCCAAATGCAAGGTATTTTTTGGGATACTGGGGTAACCTCTTTTAGTGCTTTGCTTCCTTTATGGTATTTCCCATGAAAAGTGATGTTCATATCAACCTACTGTTTGGAGACCCCCTGACTGGTGACATCAGGGGTCTCAAACTCATTTTCACTGGGGGCTACATGAGCCTTGTGGTTGCTTTAAAAGAACTGAATGTAATGTTATTACTGTAGACATTGTATCACCCCATAACAGATAAGGGGCTGTTTAGTAGTTACATTCAATATCAGCCCTTGAGGGCGACCACGAAGCTGCACGTGGTGTTGAAACCTGAGACAGTGTCAAGGCAAGTGTGTGCCCCTAAAGCAGCCAATAGACATAGTGCCCCCTCAAAGTAGCAAATCGTCACAAGGAAGGCCCCTTTTAGTTAATAGACACATTATAAACCTGTAACCAACAGTGTCAATGCTCCCAATGCCCCCTTTAAGCCAAAAATCACAAAGCCAGCCCCATACACCTATGTCCAGAAGACCCACATAGCATATTGTGCGCACAAGCAGCCCCCACAGTAACCTATAGTCACAGAGCCCCCACAGTAGCCTAAAGTGACAAAGCCCTCACAGAAGTCAATAGTCACAGAACCCCCACAGTGACCTATAGTCACAGAACACCCACAGTAGCCTATAGTCACAGAGCCCCCACAGTAGCCTATAGTCACAGAGCCCCCACAGTAGCCATATAGTGTGCCAGAACACCCACAGTAACCAATAGTCACAGAGCCCCCATATAGCCAGATTGAAAAGCCCTACAGAACAATAGTCACAGAACCCCCCACGTAGCCTAGTCACAGAGCCCCACATAGCCGATATCACTCCCCCATAGTAGCCTATGTCAAGAGCCCCACAGTAGCCAATTGTCACACAACCCCCACAGTACCAATAGTTACAGAACCCCACAGAAGCCTCATAGTCACAGATAGAGTCACGAAAAGGACCATTATTGTAGCCTCTTTCTGTAGCCCCTTCATATTATGATAGTCATTAACATAACAAAAGTAATTGGAAAGTCAGTGTAGACAGTGTAACAGCCTATGAAGCTACATCATGAGGGTCTCAACATATTATAAAGTTGATTTTAAGGAAGGAGCCATGGATACACATAATAAGATACACACAGTCCCGGGTCCTGGATCTATGAGTAATTTCCCGGGTTTATCAGGATGGATTTTCTTGTGGCAGATTCCTATAATCTTTGCTACATCTTTATGTTTACTGTACACTGAGCGCTATAACATCAGAGGGGCTTTAGGATTCAGTTTGGCAAAAGCTTGGAATTCCCCTTTAATATATTCCCAGAAAACTACAACAAATAGAGATGGCTGTAAATCTCTACTAGAGGAAATGGGCCAAAATTCTGTAAAAATTGATAAAAAACACAAATTAATACAATAATTTACATAATTCCACACAGACAAATAGTGTGTATTAGATGCCTTCCCCTTAAGGAATTACCGCTATGTCCGGAGACGTCTCATCCCAAAGATAGAGACCAGAAAAAGAAATTCCGACTATCGGATAATTGTGCAAATTGATCTATTTACAAATCCATAAAGCGCAGATTTCCGTCTCCAATCGCGGCACAATTTTTAGTGATTGAATGATGTTTTCAGGCATGAAGCTTTGGTAATGACTCTGATTATGTTGACAGAATGAGAGATGTTTCTCAAGTCATCCCGATCACCGGGAAGACAAAAACCTCCTGGGGGCGGCCAGCACCGGATATAGTCCGCAACCTTCCCCGAATCATTTTCCTCCATCCAAACTTAAAATATTTAATTTACCATATTCAAGTTTCAGAAAGGGAATATTGGGGCACATTTACTTACCCGGTCCTGTCCGTCGCGATCCCGCGGTGCGTTGTCCACGAGGATTAGGGTCGCGCGCAATTCACTACTCGTGCGCCCACTTCCTGCAGTGTTTGGGGCTGCGCGAGGTCCGCCGGAGTACCTTCTTCTTCCTGGTGCTGTATTTGCTGATCTTGGACAATTTCCACGGTTTTTTCAGATCGTTGGGGGCCGACGGCCCGCCCCCCGATTTCTGACCCTGAAACATGGGATCTCGTGCTCTGAAATCCCGGGGTAATTCGAACGAAAACGGAATTATTCGGGAAACCCGTCAGCATTGCGGCCGGACCCTAAGAAATGAGCCCCAACGTCCGTCTGGATGTGTCCATCTCATATAAGTGTTCTTGTTCATTTTGCTTTGATGCAAAATTGAGGAATGTTTCTAGATAATCTACTTCAAAATTTCCTACAATTTTGCAGAAGAGTCTTCACAGGAGAGAGATGGTGCAGTCCTGTAATTACCCACAATTCAATTTCCCACCTAATAGCCTACAAATCTTAGTGGTAGGGACTACTGGTCAACAATCTCTACTCTCAGTGTGCACCCAATCAAAGGAAAATGAGAGAAGAACGGCTACGTATAGATGCATGGTTCAGTCAATACAAGATCAAGTCTGATTTCAGGGTCACATCTAATTCAGCTCAGGTATTGGATGTGGTTCCAATCATGTCTGGGTACAGGGTCCGATCAGGCAGGATCCGGCGGGTATAGGTTCTGGGTTCCGCGGATCAGGCTTGGTTCAGGGTACTGGATCAAGGTTGGATACAGGCTAAGGTACGGGTTTCAGACTAAGCCAGCACAACACAAAGGACAGTATTTCACAATCAAGGGAAATATAACCAGCCTGAGGAACTGAGGATGGATTGTTAAGGCATTCCTGGATGTCGCCCTTTACAGCTTACTGGCTGAAACGTGGTTAAGGATTTGGTTAAACTTGCAGGAATCAGTTAATAAAATGTTTCAACATGTCCACAAAATGTTGCCAGGCCTGCAATTCATAACACAACCAGCAGGGGCAGACTTACACATAGGAAGCAATATCGATACATGTTGCAAACTACTATATCTCAAGAATCTGCTCTACCCTGATACAGAGAAGTAGACATGTCCTGCCCAAGAGGAGGAGAGGAGCAGTCATGTTAGAATTATTTGTGAATGGGCCCATACGAAAAGAGCCCTAACGATGGGAAAAAAAAACCCAAAGAGAAGGTCTCTATGGACCTAATATTGTCATTAACTAGCCGCCGGGGTTCTGATCCAACCAACTAGTAAGTGACTCCCTACTGGGTGCCTTTGTCGGACTGGGGCCACCAGAAAAAGGACCCATGCCCACCCACCATTACCATTAGTGTAGACCCATAGTGCTCAAAGGGATGGTCCCCAGAAGACCTCTGAGGATCTGTATTGGGTGAGAACCTGGCCCAGGAAGCTACTCTCTGGTTCCAGGATGATCATGTAGAATTATTCTCAGGCACCCACCATTCCAGAATTTCATTAGTTAGATCTATACTGGCCATGGGCAGAGCCAGGTTGGGCTCCAGCTCTGGACACCCACTTTGATGGCGGAGAGTCTAATTAGCAACTTCCAAGGTAAATGCTCGAGTATAAGCCGACCCGAGTATAGCTAGTACCTATTTTAACACAAAAAACTGGGAAAACATTGACTTGAGTACAAGCCTTGGAAGGGAAATGCATTGGTCCCACAGCTCAAGCCAATATATAGCCCTTGCCCACCAGTATTAGTAGCCAGTCCCCTTCCCCCAGTATATACCTGTCCAGCCCCTGTCCTCAGATATAGCCAGCCAGCCCATGTCCCCCCCCCATTATATAGCCATCAGCCCCCCCCCCAGTTATACAGCAGTCAGCTCATACCCCATTAAGCCATCGAGTGCCCCAGTAAAGCCCAGTCCTTACTCCCCTATATATCATAGCCAGTCCTGCTCTCCCAGTATATTCCTGCCAGCCCCTGCCCCCCGTAACACCGTCCCTTCCCCCCAGAAAACAGCCAGCCATTGGACCCAGTATATTCCAGCCCATGCCCCCCAGTATATGGCCTGGTAGCCTCTGTCCCCTAGTCATATAGCCAGCCCTGCCCCCCACTATATACATGGCCCAGTAACTGGACAACTATTACTTAATAACAATTGCAGGAAACCTTAACAGTTGTGTTCGGCAGTATTCAAGCTCAAGTACAGGGTATTGTGGATACAGGATTAGGTTTGGGTTTCAGGATACAGGTTCCAGTAGTACTACAATCACAGGAGAAATCAACCATCATGATGCACAGGAATTGTATTTAAGCGCTACTGAGATGCTCTCTCGCAGCTGACGGTGCCACCTACACTGAAAACCCACAGGTCAGAACCAGAACTTTCTAGTGCACTTAATTTTGCTACTTACTGCATACCCGAGTAGACTGAACACTCATTAAGTAAATCTCACTCCTCTTCAGTGACTTTTCTTCCAATTTTTTTTTGAGGGATACAGTACTGTGCACCACTTGGCCGTGCAGCCGCGTGCGAAGAGATTTCCATTTTAGGAAGCGCTAAATCTCTACCATACCATTAATAACCAAAATACCAGGACGCGGCCACCAGTGAGAGCCGCGGCGCTGCGTGCCGGAGGAGAAACAAGTCACATCGTTTCTATTACCTTCTGGAGTCACCGAGAGTAATCTGCGGCTCTCTGGTGGGTGACATCGGCTGCTGCTTGTCGTTGCTCATTGCACTGCTGGACACACATTAGCTTGGATCTCCATCAAGGAGCTCTGCGGGGTTCGCTCGCGCTCGCATCCGATTACCTTGTAGCAAGTTTTTCCCTTTTCTAATGGATAAGAATCAGCATTCAAAAACAATCACAAAAAATAAAAGATAAAACTAGAAGATGTGACACAGTCTCCCGGCCCCGGGGTAAGAGGAGGCGCACTTAGGGTCGGATAATTTTACGTAATATTCCTCGCTCTGGTAAAGTGTCCAGTCCGGTGGTGATTGCTCCAGATTCGGATGAGATTAGTCTCCATAACGACTGGGAGTCGGTTGAGTTCACGAGGGAGGAGAGACGGACCGTCGGGAGATGCGTTTGCCTTTTGTTAAATTAGAGGGAGCTAATCTAACCCCCCCCGTGGCGGAACATGCTGAAGAGACCGATAGATGTCCTGCTGGATATCGATATTAGGATTATAGGAAAGGTCTAGTCGTGCTTCAGAAGTTTTTGGGGTCTTGCACTTCTCTGCTTTAACTTCCCACTTCTTACTGTGTTGTATATTTTATGTGGTTTTGTTGAAACTTCTGTTTTAGCGGCAAAAAAACTCTCTGTGTTAGTAATTGTATATGATACCTGGATAGAGCGCCTCCCGGTGGTCTTATTATCATTTAAAACTAATGAGGCTCATTTACTAATGTCCACGCTGCCTTTTGGTCGGACTGCTGCACGGTTGCGGAGTGTGCGGTTGGACAGGTGTGCTGGGGAGTGTTGCGATTTTTTGGCGCAGCTGTGTTGCTGGCATGCGACGAAATCGGGGTTGGGCCCGTCCGAGGATTCCGCGATTCAGATGCGTGGGATTAACTGTTCAATTGAGTAGCACTTACAATGCAATTGCACTTACATGCACCAGAAGAAGAAGGCGCACTCTGGCGGACCTGAAATATAAAGTATAACCAGCCCTGAGTGAACTGAGGTATTGAAGAGAAGGAGTTCCTCAGACATTGCCCTTACACTGCTGGCCGTGGCGGCCAGTCTATACCAGCGCGCACCAACCCCTCTAAAAAAGCAAGAGAGAAGCCACTTCCGTCTTTTTCCCACAAAACACACACCCAGCTCAGCCAAGGGAACAAGGCAGCTGTAAATCACACCTCCAGCAGAGAAGCCCTGGGTATGGATCACATGCTCAGATCCTACAGCCAGAATGCATTCAGAGAGACAATTAATAAACAGCAGGGGCAACCAGCACACATTATATAACAACAAGGGGCACCCAACACAGTATATAACAGCAGGGCACCTCACCCAGTATATAACAGCAGGGCACCATAACCATAACATCACCTGGGGCACCTAACCAAGAAGAACAGCAGGGGGCACCATCACCAGTATAATAACACAGGCGGCATCCATAAACAGTATATAACAGCAGGGTGCACCATCACACAGTTATAATAACAGCAGGGGGACAATACCAATATATAACAGCAGGGGCAACTACCATCAACAAGTATAACAGCAGGGGCACCATAACAAGTATATAACAGCAGGGGTCCCATCACCAGTATATAACACGGGGGGCACCAAACAGTATATAACAAGCAGGGGCACCATCACCAGTATAACAGACAGGGCGGCACCATAACATAGTATATAACAGCAGGGGCACCATCACAGTATAACAGCAGGGGGCACCAACATTATAACAGCAGGGTCCCCATCACAAGTAATAACAGCAGGGGCACCATCACCAGTATATAAAAGCAGGGGGCAACCATCACCATATAACAAGCAGGCGGCCATAACAAGCATAAAAGCAGGGGGCACCATCACCATGATATATAACCAGCGTGCACCATAACAAGTATATAACAGCAGGGGGCACCATCACCAGTATATAACAGCAGGGGGCACCATAACAAGTATATAACAGCAGGGGGCACCATCACCAGTATATAACAGCGGGCACCATAACAATCATAAAAATCAGGGGGCAACAGCACACCATAATATACAGCAGGGCAACCAATACAGCATTATATAACAGCAGGGGGCAATCACAGCCAGCAGCAGTCACCATATATAACACAGGGGCACCATCACCAGTAGATAAATAATCAGGGGGTACCATACCAGTAATATACAGCAGGGACACCATCACCAGAATAACGCAGGGTACCATAACAGTATATAACAGCGTTCACCACACAGTATAATACAGCATGGGGCACCATACCAGTATATAACATCAGCGGGGCACCACTACATCAAGTATCTAACAGCAGGGGGGACACCATACCCAGTATTATAACGCATTGAGGAGGGTCAATAGTCACAGAACCCCCACAGTAGCCTATAGTCACAGAGCCCCACAGTAGCCGATAGTCACAGTACCCCCATAGTAGCCTATAGTTACAGAACCCCCACAGTAGCCAATTGTCACAGAACCCCCACAGTAACCAATAGTTACAGAACACCCACAGAAGCCTATAGTCACAGAATAGGTCACGAAAAAGGGACATTATTGTAGCCCCTTTTCTGTAGCCCCTTCAATTATGAATAGTCAATTAACATAACAAAAGTAATTGGAAAAGTCAAGTGTAGACAGTGTAACAGCCTATGAAGCTACATCATAGAGGGTCTCATTATCATAATTATAAAAGTTGATTTTAGAAGGAAGGAGGCCATGGATAACAAATATAAGAAGATACCACAGTCCCGGGTCCTGGATCTATGAGTAATGTCCCTGGTTTATCAGGATGGATTTTCTTGGCAGATTTCCTATAATCTTTGCTACATCTTTATATGTTTACTGTACACTGAGCGCTTTATAACATCAGAGGGGCTCTAGGATTCAGTTCGGCAAAAGCTGGAATTCCCCTTTAATATAATTCCCAGAAAACTACAACAAACTTAGAGATGGCTGTAAATCTCTACTAGAATGAAACATGGGCCAAAAATTCTGTAAAAATTGATAAAATAAGAGCAAAATTATAACAATAATTTACATAATTCCTACACAGTACAGAAATATGTGTATTAGATGCCTTCCCCTTTAAGGAATTACCGCTATGTCCGGAAGACGTCTCATCCCAAAGATAAGAGACAAGAAAAAGAAGATTCCGACTATCGGATAAATTGTGCAAATTGATCTATTTTTACAAATTATCCATAAAGCGCAGATTTCCGTCTCAAATCGCGGCACAATTTTTTAGTGATTTGAATGATGTTTTCAGGATGAAGCTTTGGTAATGACTCTGATTATTTGACAGGAATGAGAGAATGTTCTCAAGTCATCCCGATTCACCGGGAAGACAAGAAACCTCCGGGGGACGGCAGCACCGGATATTATCCGCAAACTTTCCCGGAATCATTTTCCTCCATCAAACTTAAAATATTTAAATTTACCATATTTCAAGTTTCAGAAAGGGAATATTGGGGCACATTTACTTACCCGGTCCTGTCGCGATCCCGCGGTGCGTTGTCCAACGAGGATTAGGGTCCGGCGCAATTCACTAAGCTCGTGCGTCCAACTTCCTGCAGGTGTTGCTGCTGCGCCGAGGTCCGCCGGAGTTCACCTTCTTCTTCCTGGTGCATGTGAGTGCTGATCTTGCGACACAATTCCACGGTTTTTCAGAATCCGTTGGGTTGTCCGACGGCCACGCCCCCCGATTTCTGACACGTGGAAACCATGGCGATCTCGTGCGCTGAAATCCCGGGGTAATTCGACGAAAACGGAATTATTCGGGAAACCCGTCAGCATTGCGGTCCGCGGACCCATAAGAAATGAGCCCCAACGTCCGGTCTGGATGTGTCCATCTCATCATGAAGTGTTCATTGTTCATTTGCTTTCTGGATGCAAAATTGAGGAATGTTCTAGATAATCTACATTCAAAATTTCCTACAATTTTGCAGAAGAGTCTTCACAGGAGAGAGATGGGTGCAGGTCCTGTAATTACCCACAATTTCAATTTCCTACCTAATAGCCTTACAAATCTTAGTGGTAAGGGACTACTGGTCAACAATCTCTACTCTCAGTGTGCGCCCAGATCAGAAGGAAAATGAGAGAAGAACGGCTACGTATACAGATGCATGGTTCAGAGTCGACACAAGATCAAGTCCGGGTTCAGGGTTCACACTAGATTCAGGCTCAGGTATTGGATGTGGGTGCCGAATCAGTCTGGGGTACAGGGTTTCAGATCAGGCAGGATTCTGGCTCGGGTATAGGTTCTGGGTTCCGGATCAGGCTGGAGTTCAGGGTACTGGATCAGGTTGGATACAGTCTCAGGTTCGGGTTTCAGGCTACAGGTCCAGCACAACACAAAAGGACAGTAGTTCTACAAATCACAAGGGAAAGTATAACCAGCTCTGAGTGAACTGAGGATTGGATATTTAAGGCATTCCTGGATGTCGCCCTTTACAGCTGACTGGCTGAAACGTGGTTAAGGATTTGGTTAAACTTGTCAGGAATCCAGTTATATAAAATGTTGCAACATGTCCACAAAACTGTTGCCAGGCTGCAATTCATAACACAACCAGCAGGGACAGACTTACACATAGGATAGCAATATGCGATACAATGCTGCAAAACTACTATATCTCAAGAATCTGCTCATCCCCTGATACAGAGAATTAGACATGTCCTGCCCAAAGGAGGAGAGAGGGAGCAGTCATGTGTAGATTATTTGTGAATGGGCCCATAAGAAATAGACCCTAACGATTGGGTCAAAAATAATCTCCAAATTAGAAGGTCTTCTGATGGACCTAATATTGTGTCAATTAACTATCCTTCTGGGTTCTGATCCAATCCAACTAGTAAGTGACTCCACTGATTCTGGTGTGGCCTTTGTCGGACTGGGGTCCACCAGATAAAATGAACCTCGTAGCCCACCCACCATTTACCATTAGTGGTAGACCCTAGTAGTCTTCAAAGTGGATTGTCCTCAGTAAGACCTCTGAGGATCTGTATTGGGTTAGAACCTTGGCCCAGGGAAAGCTACTCTATGGTTCCAGGATGATCATTTGTTAGAATTATTTCTCAGGCACCCACCATTTCAGAATTTCATTATGTTTAGATCTATACTGTCCCATGGGCAGAGCCAGGTTTTTGGCTCCAGCTCTGGACCACCCATTTGATGGCGGAGAGTCTAATTAGCATACTTTCAAGGTATATGCTCGAGTATAAGCCGACCCGAGTATAAGCTGAGGTACCTAATTTTAACACAAAAAACTGGGAAAACCTATTGACTTGAGTACAAGCCTTGGAAGGGAAATGCATTGGTCACAGCCTCAAGCCAGTATATAGCCCCTTGCCCCCAGTATATAGCTAGCCAGTCCCCTTCCCCCAGTATATACCTGGCCAGCTCCCTGTCCTCAGAATATAGCCAGCCAGCCCATGTCCCCCCCCATTATATAGCCATCAGCCCCCGCCCCCAGTATACAGCCAGTCAGCTCATACCCCAGTTTAAAGCCATCTAGTGCCCCCAGTATATAGCCAGGCCTTACTCCCCTAGTATATAGCCAGTCCCTGCTCCCCAGTATATATCCTGCCAGCCCCTGCCCCCCAGTATACACCCAGTCCCTTCCCCCCAGAAAACAGCCAGCCATTGACCCCAGTATATATCCAGCCCATGCCCCCCAGTATATGGCCTGGTAGCCTCTGTTCCCCTAGTATATAGCCAGCCCTGCCCCCCACTATATAGCATGCCCAGTAACTTGACAACTATTACATTAAGTAAACAATTGCAGGAAACCTTAACAGTGTGTCAGGCAGTATTCAAGCTCAAGTACAGGGTATTGGTTGGATACAGGATTAGGTTTGGGTTTCAGGATACAGGTCCAGTAGTACTACAAATCACAGGAGAAAGTATAACCAGCCATGAGTGCACCGAGAATTGGATATTTAAGGCGCTACTGGATGCTGCTCTCGCAGCTGACCGGTCCAACCTACAACTGAAAACCCACAGGTCAGAACCAGGACACTTTCTAGTGCACTTAATTTTGCTACTTACTGCAACTTACCCGAGTAGTAACTTTGTAACACTCATTAAGTAAATCTCACTCCTCTTCCAGTGACTTTTTTCTTCCAATTTTTTTTTTCTTGAGGGATACAGTATCTGTGTCACCACTTGGCCGTGCAGCCGCGTGCGAAGAGATTTCCATTTATAGGAAGCGCTAAATCTCTACCATACCATTAAATAACCAAAATACCAGGACACGGCCACCAGGTGAGAGCCGCGGCGCTGCGTGCACCGGAGGAGAAGATACAAGTCACATCTGTTCTATTACTCTTCTGGAGTCATCCGAGAGTAATTCTGCTCTCTGGTGGGTGACATCGGCTGCTGCTTGTCGTTGGCTCATTGCACTGCTGACACCATTAGCTTGTCATCTCCATCAAGGAGCTCTGCGGGGTTCGCTCGCGCTCGCATCCGATTACCTTGTAAGCAAGTTTTTCCCTTTTCTAATGGATTTAAGAATCAGTCATTCAAAAACAATCAAAGCAAAAAAATAAAAGATAAAACTAGAAGATGTGACAAGTGCCCCGGCCCCGGGGTAAGAGGAGGCGCACATTAGGTTCGTAATAATTTTACGTAATATTTCCTCGCTCTGGTAAAATTGTCTCAGTCCGGTGGTGATTGCTCCAGATTTCGGATGAGAACGAGTCTCCATAACGACTTGGGGAGTCGGTGGAGTTCACGATGGAAGTGATGACGGACCGTCGGGAGATGCGTTTGCCCTTTTGTGTTAAATAGAGAGGAGCTAATCTACCCCCCCCCTCGGGTGGCGGAACAAGTGCTGATAAGAGACCTATACATGTCCTGCTGGAAAATCGATATTAGGATTTATTAGGAAATGTTCAGTCATTGGTTCAGAAGTTTTTTTGGTCCTTGCACTTCTCTGCTTTAACTTCCCACTTTCTTACTGTGTTTGTATATTTTATGTGTATAACAATAGGAAAGGTAAGTCCAGCATCGGTATAGAAAAAGGTTTATCATAAATTCTTCTTTAAAACTCCACTTTTATTTGAAAAAAAATCCTCTAAAAACATAAGAGACGTCTCATGGCATGGCAAGTCTGACGCGTTTCGGACCTCTGTAGTCCTTAGTCGTAGCCTAATAGTTTGCTCCTGCACTGAGTATTTAAGCATACTGCCTCAAAAACGGAAGTAACCGCCCTCGTGCACATATGGTGATTTGGAACATGGTGCACTCGAATTCATGTATTTGTATTAATATATGTATAGCAAATCATTTCTGTAGTTTAAACCCAAGGGATAACGTGTTTTTAATGTTAATATCCAAAAGGCTTCCCGTGATTTTAAAGCCTTAGTCCAATCCCCTCCTCTTTTGGGGCGGTGCACTTTTTCTATGGGAATGATGTTTAAGAATGGAGTATCTCCTTCGTGAACTTCGTGCAAGTGTTTTGAAAGCCCTGATACATTGGCTTGTATTTTATCACTTTGACTACTATGTCTTTTTGCTGCCGATATGTGTTCTGCAATTCTTATTTTTAGCTTTCTTGTTGTACAGCCCACATATTGCGTGTTGCAGTCCGTACATGTGGCTAAGTATACTACGTGATCACTATTGCAGCTGACATAGGATTTAATCGAATATTCTTTAGATGTAACTGTAGAAGTGAAGGTAGTGGTTTTTTGTAATCTGGTGCATAAGTTGCAACGAGTTCCTCCACATTTTGTGCTGCCTTTGTATTTTAGCCAAGTTTTTTGTGTTTGACTTTGTGTAACATTAGGGGATAACATGTTGCCTAGATTTGAGGCGTTTCTGGACACAAATCTTATACCCTTGTCCAGTATTTGACACAATTTCTCATCTTGGTATAGAATCGGTAAGTGTTTCTTTACAGTGCGTATGACTTGTTCATATTGTTTACTGTATGTTGTGCTGAATGTTATCACATCATTGTTTTTTGTGTTGGATTTTCTTTTTCTGTTGTGAAAATATTCTGCCCTAGATTTCATACTAATGTCTGTTTGTATTCTTTTTAAATGTTGTTTATTATACCCCCGATCTTGTAATCGTTTTGATATATTGTTTGCTGCATTTGTATACATAGTGTCATTAGAGCATATGCGTTTTGCCCTTATGTATTCACCTTTAGGAAGGTTACGAATTACATGTGGCGGATGGCAGCTCGATGCATGCAAAAGAGTATTTCCCGATATGGTTTTTCTGTACAGGTTTGTATGTATGCATTGTTTGAGAATGTCCCCCGTTAATGCAATGTCTAAAAAAGATATGGAGGTTTTTGAGCAAGAAAACGTAAATTTCAGATTGAATGGATTTTTGTTCAGGTATTGTACAAATTTTTGTATACTGTCTGGTGTACCTAACCATATGAGGAGACAGTCGTCTATGTAACGTCCGTACCACATTATTTGTGATGAAAAGGGATTGTTGGTACTGTAGATATATTTCTCTTCAAACCAGGACATGTACAAGTTTGCTAACGTGGGGGAGAATTTAGCCCCCATGGGACAACCCTGTTTTTGAAAGTAAAAAAACCCATCAAAATTAAAAAAATTGTTCTTAAGTAAGAAAAATAGAACGAGCAGTTCAAGAGCGAGCATAATGGATCATTTTCAGCATAACATAGAAAAAGATCTGGCACGTTTACAAGAACAACGAATAAATACAAAGCCAAATAATCTTACTTTCCAGGAGAATCAAGCCATAAAAGAACTACAAGATAACCCTTACATAATAATACGTGCATCGGATAAGGGGGGAACGATAACTGTTATGGATAAGGATCTCTATAAAAAAGGAATACTTGACATGTTACAGGATCCAGAAGTTTATAACCCAGTACAAAGAGATCCAACTAATGACATAAAAATACAACTTCAAAAAATATTACAAGAAGGTATACATTTAAACATCTTTTCACAAAGAACAGTAGAGAATATGATACCTGAGTACCCTAATACCCCAATTTTCTATGCATTACCGAAAACCCAAAAAAATGTTTTTCCTCCACCCCTGAGACCCATCATCTCGGGAGTTGGTTCAATAACAGAAAGGATAGCTGCCTGGTTGGACAATATTTTACAACCATTTGTTAAAAGAACACCGGGCTACATCAAGGATACTTTTGAAGCGCTACATGCCATGGACAATTTACACTGGAAAGAAGATTATACTTGGACTACGTGCGATGTAGTAGCACTATATACATGTATCCCCCATACTTTGGCAATACAAGCCACTAATCATCATCTGAGAGAATACAGCACTTTCACTTAGAAGATGTGACAAGTGCCCCGGCCCCGGGGTAAGAGGAGGCGCACTTTAGGTTCGGATAATTTTACGTAATATTTCCTCGCTCTGGTAAAGTGGTCTCAGTCCGGTGGTGATTGCTCCAGATTTCGGATGAGAATGAGTCTCCATAACGACTTGGGGAGTCGGTGGAGTTCACGATGGAAGTGACGACGGACCGTCGGGAGATGCGTTTGCCCTTTTGTGTTAAATAGAGAGGAGCTAATCTAACCCCCCCTCGGGTGGCGGAACAAGTGCTGATAAGAGACCTATAGATGTCCTGCTGGATAATCGATATTAGGATTTATTAGGAAATGTTCAGTCGTTGCTTCAGAAGTTTTTTTGGTCCTTGCACTTCTCTGCTTTAACTTCCCACTTTCTTACTGTGTTTGTATATTTTATGTGGTTTATGTTGAAACTTCCTGGTTTTAGGGCAAAAAAACTCTCAGTGTAGTAATTGTTATGATATACCTGGTAGAGCGCCTCCCGGTGGTCTTATTATTTCCATTTTAAAACCTAATGAGGCTCATTTACTAAGGGTCACGCTGCTCACTTTTGTCGGACTGTGCACGGTTTTCGGGATTTGTGCGGTTGGACAGGTTGTGCTGGGAGTGTGCAGATGTTGGCGCAGCTGTGTTGCTTTCATGCGACGGAAATCGGGGGTGGGCCGTCCGATGATCCGGCTGATTCAGACTGAGCGTGGGATGTAACTTTCAAATTGAGTAGCACTTACAATGACTATACCTCCCCTATACCTCCTCTATACCTCCTCAATACCTCCTCTATACCTCCACTATACCTCCTCTATACCTCCTTTATACCTTCTCTATACCTCCTCCATACCTCCTCTATACCTCTAAAAGAGATAGTGAAGGTGGGGAAGGGGCCTTGTTAAAGGGGATGTCCACTTTGCCCTGATCAGCTAATGAGTTGGGGTTGATGGAAGTGATGAGAGCTCCTCCATTATATGACCCAGTATAGTGGGCAGTAGGTAGGTAGGGCAGTAGGTAGGTAGGTAGGGCAGTAGGTTGGTAGGTAGGGCGGTAGGTAGGGCAGTAGGTAGGTAGGTAAGGCAGTAGGTAGGTAGGTAGGGCGGTAGGTAGGGCAGTAGGTAGGACTCTGCATAACTTCTTCAATGCACACCTCAGCTGCTGAGAACCTCATCATCACACATCATATCGCGAGAACCCTCATAATACCTCTCACTGCTGCAGAACCTCAAATACCCCCTCAACTGCTCAGAAACCTCATTGTGCACGTTATATTCTTACTTTGTTAAACGAGAAAACTCTCCGCACTATATTAGCACTTTGTAACAAATTGATGTTTGTCAGTTTTTTGTCCCGAATGTTCATTCAGGAGTCAGAGAACGTTCCGGACGCCTGGACGGCAGACTCAGCGGAGTCCAGGACAGTGGGGAGACGCTGCTTGCGCGGCCTGGAGGGGGGGCGCTTTATTCTGGCTGAGATCCTCATCCTTTGGCATTTAACGTTCGGCACATACCATTCATTTTAACTTACTGCGGAAAGTTTTTATCCCTCGCTTCAAAATAGGAAGGCACGAGGCACACAACCTCCTCCTATACCTCCTCCATACCTCCTCTATACCTCCTCTAGTGTGACCTCTCTAGACCTACGCTCTCCCCTCTCCCATACCTCCTCTATACCTCCTCTATACCTCCTCTATACCTCTCCTCCTCCATACCTGCTCATACGCTCCTCTATACCTCCCCCTCTATAGCCTCCACTATACGCGAACTACTGGACTCTATAACCTCCACTATACCTCCCCCCCCCTTTTTTCCTATCCTCCCTCTATACCCTCCTCATACCTCCTCCATACCTTCCTCTATACCCTCCACTTACCTCCTCTAATACCCTCCACTGGTATACCTCCTCTATCCCTACTATACCTCCTCCATACCAGTCCTCTATACGCCCCTCTATAACCTCCTCCATACCTCCTCTATACCTCCTCTATACCCGTCCACTATCCCTCCTCCATAACCTCCAAACTAGACCCTCCTCTATACCCTCCACTATACCTCCACTATACCTCCTCTATACCTCCTCCATACCTCCTCTATACCTCCTCTATACCTCTTCTATACCTCCCCCTATACCTCCTCTATACCTCTTCTATAGCTCCACTATACCTCTTCTATACCTCCACTATACCTCCTCTATACCTCTCTCATAGCTCCTCCACTATACCCCTTCTAATACCTTCCACTATACCGCCCCCCTAAAACCTCCTCTATACCTCTTCTATACTCTTCTATACCTCCACTATACCTCCTCCTCTATACCTCCTCTATACCTCCTCTTACCTCCACTATACCTCCTCTATACCTCCTCCATACCTCCTCTATACCTCCTCTATACCTCTTCTATAGCTCCACTTACCTCTTCATATACCTCCACTATACCTCCCCTATACCTCAGCCTCTATACCTCTTCTATACCTCCACTATACCTCCTCTATACCTCCTCTATACCTCCACTATACCTCCTCTATACCTCCTCTATACCTTCACTATACATCCTCTATACCTCTTCTATACCTCCACTAAGACCGTCTTGTATACCTCCACTATAACAGCCCCTATACCTCTATCTATATACCTCCACTATACCTCTTCTATACCTCCACTATACCTCCCTATACCTCATCTATACCTCTTCTATACCTCCACTATACCTCCTCTATACCTCCTCTATACCTCCTCCATACCTCCTCTATACCTCCTCCATAACCTCCTCTATTACCACCCTCCTCCATACCTCCTCTATACCTCCTCTATACCTCCTCTATACCTCCTCTATACCTCTTCTATACCTCCACTATACCTCCTCTATAACCCCTCCACTCCACTATAATAACCTCTCCACTATACTCCTCTATACCTCCACTAACACCCTCCTCCTACACCTCCACTATACCTCTCTATACCTCCACTATACCCCTCTATCAACCTCCTCTATACCTCCACTAATAACCTCCTCTATACCCCCTCCACTATACCTCCTCTATTACCTCCTCCATACCCCCCTAATACCTCTCCTCTATCCCTCCACTATACCTCCTCTAATACCGTCCTCCATAGCCACTCCGTCTATACCTCCCTCTATACCTCCCCTCTCCGGTGTCCGGTCTATACCATCCTCTCTAACGCTCCGAAATCCCTAGGGGACTGCCATCCCTCACAATCATATCCAAAAATCTTCTATACCTCCACTATCCCTCCTCTATTCCGCCACAAACCTCCTCTATACCTCCACTGTACCCAAAGCAAACACTCCACTGTTACCCTCCTCCCTCTTAACCTCCTCCATACCTCCTCCATACCTCCTCTATACCTCCTCTATACCTCCCTATACCTCTTCTATACCTCCACAATACCTCGTCCTCTATCACCCTCCCATAACCTCCCCCCTATACCTCCTCTATACTCCTCAATACTGCCCCCCTATCCCCTCACTATACCGCCTCTATACCTCCTCTATACCTCCATCTAGACCTGCTCTATACCTCCACTATACCTCCTCCTAAGGTTACCTCCCCTATACCTCCTCTATACCTCCTCAATAACTCTCCCCTCTATACATCTCCACTTACTATCCAGGCTCCTCTCTACCTCCTTTATACCTTCCATCCTATACCTGCCTCCATACCTCCTCTCTCCCTCTCAAAGAGATAGTGAAGTTGGGGACGGCTGCCTTGTTAAAGGGGATGCCACTTTTTGCCCTACAGCTAATAGTTGGGTTGATGGAAGTGATGAGAGCCCTCCATTTTTAACCCAGTATAGTGGGCAGTAGGTAGTTAGTGGGCAGTAGGTAGGTAGGTAGGCAGTAAAGGTTGGGTAGGTATGGGCTGGTAGTCGTGCATAGTTAGTTATGTAAGCAGTAGTAAGTGTAGGTAGGGGGCGGTATTCTTGGGCATGTAGTATGGATATGGTTATGGTGGCATAGATGTAGGTAGTTAGTTCTTTAGGTAATGGGTATGTAGGGCGGTAGGAGGGCCAGTATTGTAGGGCAGTAGTAGGTAGGCAGTAGGTATGACGCCGTAGGTAGGTGGGTCAGTAGGTATGTAGGTAGGGCAGTAGGTTGTAGGGTAGGTAAAGGTAGGTAGGTAGTTAGGGCATATTAGGTAGTACTAGTAAGTGTAGATCAGTATTTAGGTAGGGGCAGTAGTTAGGCTATGGCCCGTCGTTCTTCGGTCGTATTCGTCTGTCGGTCGTCGGGCCCTTCGTCGGCTCTTCTGTACTGTCTGTCGGTCTTAGCAGTAGGTAGGTAGGGTACGTATGGCAGTAGGTATTAGACCGTAGGCTAGGTAAGATCAATGGTGATAGGGCATAGGTAGGTAGGTAGGGCAGTAGGTAATCGTCGGTCGGTCTGTCGTCCGTTCTGTTCGATGTGCCCTTCGGTCGGTGCTTCACCAGTACGTAGTCGATTATAGTATAGTAGGCCGTAGGTATGTATAGGCATAGGTTAGGTAGGTAGGGCAGTAGGTATGGTAGGCGCGGTAGGTAGTGCAGTAGTCGGGTTCAGTAGGGGCAGTCGGTAGGTAGGTAAAGGTCGGTAGGGGCGTAAGGTAGGCTATGTGGCGGGTAGGTGGGCCGTAGGTCGGTAGGAGGGCAGTCAGTTGAGGTCGGACTCCTAGGTAGGGGCATAGGTAGGTGGGGCAGTAGGTAGGTAGGTAGGGCAGTAGGTAGGTAGGGTATGTATTAGGGCAGTAGTAGTAAGGGCAGTAGGTTAAGTACTTTGGTAGGCTAAGGTAGGGCAGTATGTAGGTAGGGCAGTAGGAGGCTGTAGGTAGGTAGGATAGGGCAGTAGGTTAGGTTGTAGTCTGCATGTTGTGTATGTGGAGGCTCGTTTCTGTATCGATCAGATATTTGCAGTTTAGGCACGTTCCGTCTTTGCTGTTGCTTGAGTGCGCTCAGTTCCGGGTGGAGCCCTCCTGGGGGGGGCAATTAGCGTCGGGGAAGGCGATGGTTACAACACGTGTAAAGTGATAAGCTCACATGGTACACGCCCCCACCCCCCTGTGCGTGAGGCCTTGAATTAGGACGTGCTCTTTTTCAACCCGTCCGAGCTTTCTCATTCCCTTCACGATTCTCCAGTAGACGCGATAGAAAAATCTATTCTCAACACGACTTTGAGGACTTCGTTCGAAATCAACCAATGCTGCGAATGAGATGGATGCAGTGACCGGATTGTCAGAACACTTTTCATCCCTACCGCATCTAGCGACGGATTGTGAAACATTACAGTGGGATTTATCTTACTACAAAAACCATCTCTATTCGTGGTTTAATTGATGGGTGGTCCAACCACTGGGACTGATGGAGTGGAGTGGTGCATGCTCGGCCCATGTCCGACATCTAGGATTGTGGTAAAGTAAGTCCTACAGAAGTTATGTGGTCCCTGTGTCAAAGCAATTCTGCGCTGGCTCGTTAAGTGAATGGCCCATTACTCGGCAATTTAATGGTGGAATCTTTTTCCATTTATCTCTTCAGCACTGCGAAGTTATCCTGTTGCCTTCTTTCTACGTATTAGCCCTTTAGGCATCAGTCATGTTAAGGGTTCGGGCCCCTTTACATTGGCACTCTTAAATGGACCGGGCGGCCCCCCCTAGCACAGTTCAGCATGTGCGCACTTTTATGGATAGTATCTCCCTTAAATTGGCCCTTTGATAAGGTCCTTGGCTTCGTCAATCGGCAATCTTAAGGGATCGGCCCTTTGGCATACAGCACTTTAAAGATCGGCCCTTTATAGTAGGCAAAATCGACACGTAAGGGATCGGGCCCTTTATTAATTGGGTTCGCGCACATCATTTAATAGATATGAGGTCTCTTTATCATGGTGGTGCCCCATTTATTACGGGATCGGGAACACCTTTGTATCTACATCTTGGATAAGAGGATCGCCCTTTAGGTCAAGTCTGTACAACCTTTAAGGAATTTGGCCCATTAGCTCTAATCACGGACATTGTTTAAGTTCGATACTGTTCTCTCAGTTTTGAAGACTCTAGCTTCAAGCACCGTATGAAAGTATCTTTCTGTCGTTATCCGGATCCCTTTAGGGTTTATGATGCCCTTTGGTGCATAGCCGCACAAGCGTTAAGGGGTTATTTGGTGCGCCCCTTTATCTCAGCACTTTACAGGGATCCTGCCCTTTAGTGACTCGTATGCGCAATCTGTGAACTAGCATATGGGCTAATTACGAGATTTTCGGATGAATGTCCTTTACGCCCTCGGACTTCAGAGGGATCCTGGCCTTTAGTATTGGCCTTGCCAGTCTAAGAGATCGGTGGTCCTTATTCATTCACGCGCTCAAGCTCCTCTCATAAGGACTGTGCCATTAGGTCCAGACTCGGCATTTTAAATGGGATCTGCCCGTTAGTAACCTTCTCACCGTTTAATGTATTCTTCGCTCTTTAGTACAGTGGCCCTTATATGTCAAGCAAACGTTACAGGTCCGACCCTTTAAGTACTTAAAGGGCCGATCCCTTAACGTGCTGATGCTAAAGGGCCAATACTAAAGGGCAGATACTTAAAGTGCTGAAGCTAAAGGGAAGATCCATTAAAATGCCGATGCTAATGGGCCAATTCCTTAAAGTGCCGATGCTTAAGGACCTATCTATTAAAGTGCCAATACTAAAGGGCCGATCCCTTAAAGTTCCGAGGCTAAAGGACCTATCTATTAAAGTGCCAATACTAAAGGGCAGATCCCTTAAAGTGCTGATGCTAAAGGGCCAAACCCTTAACGTGCTGATGCTAAAGGGCCATACTAAAGGGCGATCTTCAAAGTGCTGAAGACTAAAGGAAGATCCATTAAAATGCGACTGCTAATTGCCATTCCTAAAGTGTCATGCTTAAAGGGCCGATCCTTTAAAGTGCTGATGCTAAAGGGCCGATCCCACTAAAGTGCCAATCTTAAGGACACTTCTATTAAAGAGTGCCAATACTCAAAGGGCCGATCCCTTAAAGTGTCGATGCTAAAGGGCCGATCCTTTAAAAGTGCTGATGCTAAAGGGCCGATCCCTTAAAGTTCCGATGCTAAAGGACCTATCAAAGGGCCAATTCTAAAGGGAAGATCCCTTAAAGTGCTGATGCTAAAGGGCCGATCCATTAAAGTGCCAATGCTAAAGGGCCAAACCCTTAACATGCTGATGCTAAAGGGCTAATACTAAAGGGCAGATACTTCAAGAAGGTGCTGCAAGGCTAATGAAGTCCATTAAAGTGGCCGATGCTAATGGCCATTCCTTAAAGTGCCCGCGGCATCTTGACCATGGGCCACATAACTTCTTGTAGGCACTTTACGTACCACAATCTGATGTCGGACATGGTGCCAGCATGCACCCACTCCACTCCAACTCACTCCCGTTTGGTTGGACCACCATCAATAAAAACGCATCGAATAGAAGATGTCGTTTCTAGATAGAAAATCTCCCTTTAAGGTTCCATCTCTTTAGATTGGCGCTTGGGGAATGTTGCACAGGTCCTCATCCCTGCATCTTTTGGTCTGTAGAACGATCCTAAAGTTTTGTAAATACATTTTTCTATCTGTCTCTGAGAATCGTGAAGGGAATGAGAAATCGAGGGTTGAAAAAAAACGTCCATCAAGCCTCACACAGAGGTGTACATGTGCGCCTATCACTTTACACGTGTAACCATCGCTTCTCCGAGCTAATTGCCCCCCCAGAGGGTCCGGACTGATCGCACTTCAAGAACAGCAAAGACGGAACTAAACTGCAAAATATCTGCTGATACAGAACGAGCCTCCACAGACACAAACATCAGACTACAACCTACCTACTGCCCTACCTACCTACCTACAGCCTACTGCCCTACCTACCTACTGCCCTACCTACCTACCTACCTACTTACCTACTGCCCTACCTACCTACTGCCCTACCTACCTACCTACTACTTACCTACTGCCCTACCTACCTACCTACTGCCCCACTACCTACTGCCCTACTACTCATGCCTCTACCTACCTAATTCCTCTACCTACCTACTGCCCACCTAACCGCCCTACCTACCCCTACCCCGCCCTACCGGGTATACCCTACCTACGCTAACTCTACTCCCTACGCTCCCTACCTACTGCCCTACCTACCGCCCTACCTACCTACTGCCGCTACCTACCTACCTACTGCCGTACTACCTACTGCCCTACCTACCTACTGATCTACCTACTTACTGTCCTACCTACCTACTGCCTACCTACTATGCCCTACTCCTACCTACCTCTTCCTACTGCCCTACCTACCTACCTACTGCCCTACTACCTATTGTCTCCTACCTACTGTCCTACTACCTACTGCCTACCTACCCTACCTACCTACTGCCCGCGCTAGACCTACCTACCTACACCCTACCTACCTACTGGCCGCTACCTCCTACCTACTACCTACCTACCTCCTACTGCCTACCTACTCTCCCTGCCTACTGACTACTACCTCTACTGATACGCTACTTCTACCTACGCCCTACCTACCTACCTACCTACCTACCTACTTTAACCTACTGCCCTACCTACCTACCTACGTCCCCACCTACCTACTGTCCCTACCTACTGCCTCTACCTACCTACTGCCCTACCTACCTCCTACCACTCTCTGCCTCACCTACCGCCCTACCTACCTACCTACCGCCCTACCTACCACCTACCTACCTACTGCCCTACCTACCTACCTACTGCCCTACCTACCGCCCTACCTACCTACCTACCGCCCTACCTACCTACCTACGCCCTACCTACCGGCCCCTCTCTACCAACCTACTGCCCTACCTACCTACCTTACTCCCCTACCATACCTACTCTCTGCCCCTATACTGGGTCATATAATGAGGACGTCTCATCACTTCCATCAAACCCCAACTCTTAGCTGATTCAGGCAAAGTGACTCCCCTTTAACAAGGCAGGCCCTTCCCCACCTTCACTATCTCTTTTAGAGGTTAGAGGATGATGGAGGGTATATAGAAGGTATAAAGAGAGGTAAGTAGAGGAGGTATACGTGGAGGTATAGAGGAGTATTGAGGAGGTCATAGTATAGGGAGGTAAGAGGAGGGTATATTTTGCTCTGGCGGTCTACGAACAGGTACTAGCGGCGGTTACTGATCGGACTCGGCTATCATCGGCGGCCGGTCTCATGGCGCGGTCTCGCGGCAGGTCTCGGGGCTGTCTCGTGTCGTCGGTGGTATCGGGCGCCGTCGTCTCCTGTTGCGGGGTCTCAGCTGTTGAGCCGGCGGGTCTCGCGTCTCGGTCATCGCGGCGGTACTGCGAGTACCTCGTCACGCGAGGTCTCTGGCGGTCTGGGTTGATGGCGGTTACCGGTCGGCGGTCTTGGCGCGGTCGACGCAGGTCCGCAGGTCTCCAGTTCGGCGGTCTCGGCAGGCGGCGTCTCAGGCGTCCGGAGTTCGCGGCGGATCCTACGTGGCGGTCTATGCGAGGTCTCGTCGGGTCTCGGCGCTCGCGGTCTCGTGCGGTCTCGCGGCGGTTCTCGGTGCGGTTGTGGACGGTCTCGCCGCGGTCTGGAGTGGGGCGCGTCTCGGGCGGTCTCTTGGCTACGCGCGGAGGTCTCGCTGAGCGGTCTCGTGGCGGTCATTGGGCGTTCGGGGCTGCCCGTCTCGCGGCTGTCTCGTGCGGTCCCGCGACTCTCGGGTTTTCGGCGTTCTCCGGCGGTCCTGGCGGGTCTCGCGGGTCTGGCCTCTCGCGGCGGTCTCGTGGCGGGTCTCGGAGCGGTCTCGTGCGAGTCCTCGGAGGTCTCGTTGGCGGTCTCGCGGCGGGTCTCGTGCGCCGAGTTCTCAGTGGCGGTCCCCGTCTCTCGGCGTCTTTGGCGGTCTCGCCGCTGTGTCGCGGCGTCTCCGCGGCGTCTCTCGGCGTCTCGCGGCGGTCTCTGCGGCGGGTCTCGCGTCGTTCTTAGCGGCGGGTCTCGCGGCGGTCTGGCGGCGTTACTCGTCGGCGGTCTCGCGGCGGTCTCTTGCGCGTCTCTCCGCGGTCTCCTGCGGTCTCGGGGCGGTCTCGGTCTAGTATCGCCGAGGTCTGTGGGCGGTATCTCTGCCGCGCGTATCGGGGCGTCTCTGGCGTTCTCCCCGCGGTCTCGCTGGCAGGTCTCGCCGAGAGTCTAGCGGCGGTTCCGTGCCTGTCTCTCGGCGCGTCCTCGCGGCGGTCTCTTGGCGTTCTCGCGGCGGTCTCGCGGCGGTCTCGTGGCGGTTATCCGCCGGTCTCGCGTCGGTCTCGAGGCGTCTCGTGGCGGTCTCGCCACGGTCTCGTGCGCTCTCGCCGCCGGTCTAGCAGCGGTCTCGCGGCGGTCTGGCGCGTCTCCGGCGGTCTCTGATGGCCGTCTCGCGGCGGTCTCGCGGCGTCTCACGGACGGTCTCGTGGCGGTCTCTCGCGGTCTCGCGCTGTCTCGGGGCGGTCTATTGGCGTTCTCGCCGCAGGTCTCGTGGCGCTCTCGCGCGTCTCGCGGCGGTTCTCGCTGGCGGTCTCTCCGCGGTCTCAGTGGCGCTCCTCGCCGGGTCTCGCGCGGTCTCCGGGCGTCTCGCCCGCGGTCTCGGCGGCGGTCTCGCGGACGGTCTGGCTGCGGTCTCGCGGCGGTCCTCGATGGCATTGTGAGCGTCTGGCGCGGCGGTCTCGCGCGGTTTTTTCCTCGTGGCGTCTCGCGGCGGTCTACGCTGCGGTTCATCGCGGCGGTCCGCGGCGGTCTGGCGGCGGGTCTCGCGCGGCCGCGGCGTCTCGAGGCGGTCCGTGGCGGTCTCGCGGCGTTCTGTGGCAGGTCTTCGGCGGTTCTCGTCTTCTGGCTTGCGGTCTCGCGGCGGTCTCGCGGCGGTCTCGCGGCGGTCGCGTGGCGTTCTCGCGGCTGTCTCGTGAGCGGTCCTCGCGGTCCTCACGGCGGTCTCGCGCGGTCTGGCGGCGGTCCGCGGCGGTTTCCGCGGCGCGTATCGCGGCGGTTGGCGCGGTCCTCTCGAGCGTCTCGCGCGGTCTGCAGGCGGTCTCGCCGGCGGTCTGGCGGCGTCTCACGCTCGCGGCGGTCTGGCTGTGCCTCGTTCCTTCCTCTCTTGAAGCTGAGATAACCCTTCCGCAGTCCGTAAAAAATGACTGTATGAGCCCGAACTTTACATTCACAGGATTAGGATCTGTCAGCAGCAAATCAAATCGCGCCCCCTCCAGGCCCGCAGCAGCGCTCCCCACTGTCCTGGACTCCGCTGATTCTGCCTTCGGGTCCGGCTTTCTCTGACTCCTGATGGGACAATTCGGGACAAAAAACCGGACAAAATCTATTTTACACTCAATACTTTGGAGATTTGTTCTCTTTTAAACAAAGCTCAGAATATAACGTGGCATCCAGAGGTTTTTCCTGCAGCAGTTGAGGTGTGTATTATGAGTGTTCTGCAAGCATCTGAGTATGTGTTTAATGGGCTTCCTCAGCATATGAGGTGTGTTGATGAGGTTCTGCAAAGTTGCAGCTGAGGTGTGCATGAAGAATTATGCGCAGCTGAGGTTCGTATAATGATTTCTGCAGCAGCTTGAGGTTTGTATTATATATCTGCAGCAGCTGTAGGTGTGTATATGAGTGTTCTGCAAGTAGCTGATGTTTGTATTTATGATGTTCTGCAGTCAGCTGAGGTGTTTGATGAGGTTCTGCGCGTCTGAGGTGTGTATTATGAGGTTCTGGCAGCAGCTGAGATGTTTTGATGAGGTTCTGCAAGGCAGCTGAGGTATGCATGATGAGGTTCTGGGCAGCAGCTGAGGGTGTGTATTATGATGCCTGCGCAGCCTGAGGTGGTATTATGATGTCTGCGCAGCTGAGGATGTGTAATTATGGATGTTCTGCAGCACTTAGTGTGGTATTATGTGCTCTGCAGCAGCTGAGGTGTGGTATTATGATGTATGCAGTAACTGAGGTGTGTATAACAGCTCTGCAGCAGCTGATTGTGTATTATGATGCTCTGGCAGTCACTGAGGTTGTATTCTGATGTTTGGCAGCTGAGTGTGTATTATGATTTCGGCGCAGCTGAGGTGTTATTGATGAGGTTATGTCAGTCTGAGGTGTGATACTGGCCTGCCGCAGCTGAGGTGTGTATTATGATGCTCTGCAGCAGCTGAGATTGTGTAGTGATATTTCTCAGGCCTGAGGTGTGTTAGGCTGATGTTCTGCATCAGCTGAGGTGTGTATTATGATGTTCTGCGGCAGCCTGAGGTGCTGTATATGATGTTCGCAGCGCTGAGGTGTGTATTAGATGTTCTGCAGCAGCTATGTGTGTATTATAGGTTCGGGCATGCAGCTGAGGTGTGTGTATACTAGGTCTGCAGCAGCTGGGGTGTGTTTATGATGCTCTGTAGCAGCTGAGGTGTGTATGATGAATTTCTGCAGCAGCTGAGGTTTGTATTATGAGGTTCTTCTGCAGGCAGCTGAGGTGTGTATTATGAATGTTCTGGGCAGCAGCTGAGGTGTGTATTATTATGTTCTGCGCAGCTGAGGTGTGTTATTATGAGAGGTTCGCAGCAAGCTGAGGTGTGTTGATGATGTTCTGCAGCAGCTGAGGGTTGAGTAGTATCCTCTTAGTTACATTCCCTGATGTGTCTGTGTTCAGCTATCTTCCCCCTCTGCGATTGGGAAGTTCTGGTTCTGCTGCGGATCCTCCTCTCTGCCCCCAGTGCTTTTCCGTTTTAGTGCTTTTCCCCATCACGGTTCCTTACGAGACAGCGGAATCGTCATGGAGCGTCCAGTGATTGGCGGCGCGGGCGATGCCTGATTAACCTATTCATGCTTCCACATGGATATTCATAGTGTGCGCGCCCGAGCAGCGCTCCGTCTCCCGACGAACTTCCTCCTAAATTGGAGGTTATGGGGAACTGCTTCATCCATGCACGCCATACCATTGAGCCTCTCATTTACAACGTGTGCATCCGGGCGATGCTGGTGTCGGGAAGTTATCGGTAATAATTGCCTGAGAGCAGATCATAGGGTGTCGCATGTGATTGCATTATGTATTTCACTACTGACTATCCCAAGGCGAAAAGAACAGAGGAGGCAGTAAAGGCTGTAGGGACAGTAAATGGCATGTATTGATTTCAGGTCCACAAAACATCCCAATCATCACTGGAATCTATAATGACCCTGCAGACGAGCCAGGTTGGTACTGTCCGTGGAGAGATGTGTAATCAGACCTCACCCTGCTGTGGGCTCTGTTCTCTCTGCAGCATGGTTTTGTATTGACGCCGGTAGAGAATGTGTAATCAGACCTCACACTGCTGTGCACTGTGCCTTCTGCGGCCAGAGTTATGTACTTCGCCTGGAGAGATGTGTAATCATGACCTCACACTGCTGTGCTCTGTGCTCTCTGCAGGTCCATTTTTATGTCCTTGACCCTGGAGAGATGGTTATCAACCTCACAACCTGCTGTGGGTCTCTGTGCTCTCTGCAGCCAAGTTATTACTAGTCCCTGGAAGATGTGTATCAGACCTCACACTGCTGTGCTCTGTGCTCTCTGCAGCCAGTGTTATATTACCCTGGAGAGATGTTTAATATCAGACCTCAACTGCTGTGCTCTGTGGCTCTCTGCAGCCAGTGTTATGTATTGTCCCTGGAAGATGTGTGATCAACCTCACACTGCTGCTCTGTGCTCTCTGCAGCCAGTGTTATGTATTTGTCCCTGAGAGATGTGTAATCAGACTCACACTGCTGTTCACTGTGCTCTCTGCAGCCGAGTTATGTACTGTCCCTGGAGAGATGGTAATCAGACCTCCACTGCTGTGCTCTGTGCCTCTCTTCTGGCAGCCAGTGTTATGTATTGACCCTGGAAGAGATTGTAATCAGACCTCACACTGCTGTGCTCTGTGCTCTCTGCAGCCAGTGCTATGTATTGTCCCTGGAGAGATGTGTAATCAGACCTCACACTGGCTGTGCCTGTGGCTCTCGGCAGCATTTTATGTTATTGTCCCCGGAGAGATGTGTAATCAGACCCTCACACTGCTGTCTTTGTGCTCGCTGCAGTCAGAAGTTATGTACTGTCCTGGGAGAGATGTGTATTCAGACCTCACACGGCTGTGCTCTGTGCTCCTGCAGCCAGTGTTAATGTAATGTGCACCTGGAGAGCTGTGTAATCAGACCTCAAACTGCTGTGCTCTGTGCTCGCTGCAGCCAGTGTTATGTTTGTCCCTGAGAATGTGTAATCACCTCACAACTGCTGTGCTCTGTGCTCTCCTGCTCCAGTGCTTGTACTGTCCCGCCTGGCGAGATTGTAAATCAGACCTCAACCTGCCTGTGCTCGTGCTCTCTGCAACCAGTGTTATGTTTTTGGCCCTGAGAGATGTGTAATCATACCTCACACTGCGGTGCTCTGTGCTCTCTGCGCCAGTGTTATGTATTGACCACTGGAGAATGTGTAAATCAGACCTCACACTGCTGTGCTCTTTGGCTCTCTGCAGCAGTGTTATGTATTGTCCTGGAGAGATGTGTAATCAGACCGCACACTGCTGTGCACTGTGCTCTTTGCAGCCAGAAGTTATGTCTGTCCCTGGAGAGATGTGTAATCAACCCTCACAACTGCTGTCTCTGTGCTCTCCTGTCAGCCATGGTTATGTTTGACCTGGATAGATGTGTAAATCAGACCTCAACTGCTGGTGCTCTGTGGCTCATCGGCAGGCCAGTGTTAGTATTGTCCCTGGAGAGATGTGTAATCCAGACCTCACACTGCGTGCTCGGTGCTCTCTGCAGCCATGTTATGTATTGTCCCCTGGAGAGATGTGTAATCAGACCTCACACTTTGCTGTCTCTGTGCTCTCATGCAGCCGAGAGTTGTACTGTCCCCTAGAGGTTTAATCAGACTACACTGCGGTGCTCTGTGCTCTCTGCAGGCCAGTGTTATGTATTCGCTGGAGAGCGTGGTAATCAGCCTCACAACTGCTGGTGCTCTGTGTCTCTCTGCAGCCCAGTGTTATGTATTGTCCCTGGAGAGATGTGTAATCAGACTCACACTGTCTTGTGCTCTGTGCTCTCTTCAGCCAGTGCTATTTCCTGTCCCTGGAGAGTTTTAATCAGACCTCACACTGCTGTGCTCTGTGCTCTCTTCAGCCAGTGTTATGTATTGTCCCTGGGAGCACAGAGCACAGCAGTGTGAGGACATGTCGTCAGTGCACTTAAAGAAGCTACAATCCTGGAATATAAATCCCTATATATGACAGTTCTGGGGCTACTAAAAACATACACAAAGGTCTGATTACACATCTTTCCAGGGACAATACATACAGTAGTACTAGTTCCAGAGAGCAGAGAGCACAGCAGTGTGAGGCAGGAGAGATGCCTCTGCAAATTAGCGCCTGTCACAGTAAACAAATCGCAGCCCATGTGCAGTGTGAGAGTCCTGGGAGGTGACTAGAACTATAGAAACTCAGATTTACAATAATAATAATTTGCAACATTGTATCAGTGATATCCTATATGTGTCCATAGTATGTGCTGCCCCTAGTGTTTGATGAGTGAATCGCAGGCTGCCCAGGATTTGTTCCAATATTGAAAGGAATTGGCTTCATAAGAAATTAAAGTCCTGAAGCAAATCCAAGCTACAACCTGGATGATATATTCCGAATGTTTACTCATCGCTATAATGTATCACCCAGGAGCCGGGATGTCATGGAAGGTTTTTCACTGCGGTTTTGTTTCCTAGAAATACATTTTCCTTAAATCACAGATGTTGTCTGCTCCGTACACTGCAGTGAGGCATAACGTGTTACAGACACATATCCTGCTCTGCTGCGTCACTGAGGAGTGCGGGAATGTAGCAGCGGGTGACACCGGGGGCTGGAGGGTCTCATGGAACATGCCCCCTGCTGTTATATACTGGTGATGGTGCCCCCTGCTGTTATATACTGGTGATGGTGCCCCCTGCTGTTATATACTGGTTATGGTGCCCCCTGCTGTTATATACTGGTGATGGTGCCCCCTGCTGTTATATACTGGTGATGGTGCCCTCCTGCTGTTCATAATACTGTTAGGGTGTCCCCTGCTTTTATAACTTTTATGGTGCCGTGCCCCGCCTGCGGTTTTATATACTGGTGATGGTGCCCCCTGCTGTTATATACTGGTGATGGTGCCCCCTGCTGTTTATATACTGGTGATGGTGCCCCCTGCTGTTATACCTACTCCCCCCACCCAATGAAATGTCCCCAACAGGGCTCCCCCACCCAATGAAATGTCCTCAGCAGTGCTCCCCCCACCCAATGAAATGTCCCCAACAGGGCTTTAGTATTGGCACTTTAATAGATAGGTCCTTAAGCATCGGCACTTTAGAAGATTGGCCCTTTAGTATCAGCACTTTAATGGATTTGGCCCTTGAGCATCGACACTTTAAGGGATCGGCCCTTTAGCATCGACACTTTAATAGATCGGCTCTTTAGCATCTTTAGGGATTTTCAATCTCTCATTTTGCTCTCTACCAATTTGTATTGATCTCAGCATTTGGACCCTTATCCCTAATCCCTAAATTTTAGAAGTCTAGCTCCATTCTGTGTTTAGTGGCCAGCACTGAGATCTGCAGCTGAGATTCTTTGTAAGTTAATGGGATCTTACAATCTCTTTAAAGGGAAAGGATTACAAAAAACACAAAAATTCCCCCAATTTTTTTCCCATCACAAAAAATAATATTGTGACTGTTCCCTCTAACCTGTAATTACAGAGACGGCGCGATTCTTCCCCCGTCTACAGATGATGTTTTATCTTCACATTTCTTAAGGAGAGTAACAATGATACAAATGTTTTATGGAAAAAAATTGTGAAGAAGTAAAAACCCGGAATCCGTGTGAAAATGTGTCTATTGTTCTCCATCTTTTCCTTTATTTTTCATATGGTTTTATTTGTTTATTTAGTTATTTCTATGTTTTATTTTCTACACTACAGGCGGTCCCCTACTTAAGGACACCCCACTTACAGATGAGGGTAACTGTAACTGCCCCCTGTGACCTCTGGTGACCTCTCTGGATGTTACTATTGTCCAGACTGCAATGATCAGCTGTAAGGTGTCTGTAATGAAGCTTTATTCATAATCCTTGGTTCCATTACACCACAAAAATTTGAAACTCTGATTGTCAGTGGGGCAAAAAAAAATAATATTTGTCTGTAGTTACAATTATAAAATATGCAGTTTCGACTTACATACAAATTCAACTTAAGAACAAACCTATGGACCCTATCTTGTACGTAACCCGGGGACTGCCTGTGCTCTTCTTTGATTCTGTGTTTACATAGCAGTCAGATTGATACATTGTTTTATGTAAATAGAAACAGTTTTGGCAACTAAAGATGGAATCTGATCACATGATGCAGCGTGATGTCACAGTAGAAGCCAATGAAAAGGCTCAAATTTGTTGGGAATATTTAGCTTTTTATGGATCAAGTTAAACCTGATTTGTAGGTGGTGAAGAATGACGATAGTGAGGACGGGATTGGCCAATACCCATATAATCTGCGGGCCCATCCATAGGGGCCATAGGGTAAGCAATGCTAACATGTGTAAACTGATAGGCACACATGTGCACCTCTGTGCTCGGCTAGTTAGGCCTTAACCTTTGAGTAGGGCCTAACTTGTTTCATGGGGAAGTCGGATGCCAGCACAAGCAGGACTCCTCCGAGAGGGACAGATGTCGCCATCTTTAACTTGAATTAAATTGAATATAATAACACGCAGCTCCGAGATATCAAACAACAAAAACCATCAATGGAAAATGTCAAGATAAGATTTCCCAAAATAGTATAGTGATCACTTTAGTTGTCGGGTCGAGGGATTTTCATATAATGACGTCTGAAGGAGTAAGAATATAGGGCAAGGAGGGAATAAAGGAGGAAGGGGTCATTTGTGAAGTGACCTTGGGTAAGGGAGTCCGGGTAGTTTCAGGGCTGAAGACCCCAAGACTCTGATACCCCTTTTTCTATAGCAACCCCCACACACCTATAATGTCCCCTTGTCTTTGGGCTTTTCATTGAAATGTCCACAGCAGAGCCCCCAATACAATATCCTCAGCAGTGCTCCCCCCACCCAATGAAATGTCCCCAACAGGGCTCCCCCACCCAATGAATGTCCCAGCATTTTTTTTGCTCACCCCACCCATGAAATGTCCCCAACAGGGTCCCACCCAATGAAATTGTCCTCAGCAGTGCTCCCCCCAACCAATGAAAGGTTCCCCAACAGGTCCCCCAACCAATGAAATGTCATTTCAGCAGTGCTCCCCACAACCAATGAAATGTCCAACAGGCTCCCCCACCACAAGAAATGTCCTCAGAAGTGCTCCCCCAACCACCCATATGAAATGTCCCAACAGGGCTCCCCCACCAATGAATGCTAGCAGTGCTCCCCCCATCCACTGAAAGTGTCCCAGCAGTGCTCCCCCAGCCAATGGAAACGTCCCCAGCAGTGCTCCCCCACCCAATGAAACGTCCCAGCAGTGCTCCCCCCCATCCAATGAAATGTCCTCAGCAGTGCTCCCCCCATCAATGAAACGTCCCCAGCAGTGCTCCCCCACCCAATGAAATGTCCCCAACAGGGCTCCCCCACCCAATGAAATGTCCTCAGCAGTGCTCCCCCCACCCAATGAAATGTCCCCAACAGGGCTCCCCCACCCAATGAAATGTCCTCAGCAGTGCTCCCCCCCCCCAATGAAACATCCCAGAAGAGCCCCCCACCCAACGAAACTTCCCCAGCAGAGCCCCCCACCCAATGAAACTTCCCCAGCAGTGCTCCCCCTTATAAAATGTCCCGAACAGTGCTCCCCCATTAAAGAAATACCCCCCGAGGAGCTAGTCTCCATTAATGAAATGTCCCAGCAGTACTCCCCACCCTTAATAAAAGCTCCAGCTTGTCCCTCCCAAAGAAATATCCACAGCGAAGCCCTTTAAAAATAATAAGAGACAACACTTACCTCTGGCGCTCCTCTTCACCCCGCGGCTCCCACTTCTTCTCTCATCAGGTTCTGGGCAGACGGTTACGTGCCGGCAGACGGCAGGGATGTGCTTCTGCCCGGAACCTGAGGAGTGAAGAAGTTGGAGCCGCGAAGTGAAGAGGAGCACCGGAATAAGTTTTTGGACGTAGCCGGGGACCGGGTGTTTCATGGTTTGGTGTGGGGCCGCAGCCCGACTGTTGGGGATCGCTGGTCTAGAACACACATGCTGGAGAACATCTCCCTGAAGTGTTGGAAGGAACCAAATGAGTGTCCAAGATGTTCCACCATTGGTTCAGAGACACTTACTAAGGGTCCACATTGCGCATTTCCGTCGGGTTTCCCCACTATTTCCAATTTTCGCCGCATTTAAGTGGGGTTTTTAGCGCACGTGATCGGATTTTGTCGCAATCGCGCCGACTTGCATGCGACACAAATCGGGGGGTGTGGCCGACGGACAACCCCACTGATTCGGACTAAGCGCAGGATTTAACATTCAAAATTGTGTCGCAAGATTAGCACTCGTATACACCGGGAAGAAGGTGAACTCCGGCGGACCTGAGCGGGGAAGTGACAGATGCAGGAAAATGGACGCACGATCTTAAAGAATCGCGCCGGACTTCATCCTCGTCGGAGAATGCACCTCGGGGATCACGACAGGACCGGGTAAGTAAATCTGCCCCATCATGTAGGGTCATCATGGGGTCACGACACCAGAAATTGAGAATCTTTTAGTCTTCGGTAATGGCTTTTTGGCAACAAGGTTAAACTCCTCTCCCACGTTCCGGTAGGGGGTCGGTGTCCTCTAGAGGAGGTGGTGGTAAAAGATAGATGAAACCCTAAAGGGTGGGAGATGAGTGAGGGAAAGGGATCGGAGGGGGAGCAGTTACTTGGTTTCCACCTTCCTGTTGCGTTACATAAGAGTCTCTTCAACTTTCCTAATCCTGTTTTTTTTTGTGTCCCGGTAAACAGAGCACAACTCTCCTCCCTCGCCGGTGGGAATGATTATATTGCGCCGATTCTTCTCCTTCCTCTATCCGCAGTTAATTAAATTAGTTTCTTTCATTCTAAATTGCTTATTTGATTTCATATATTATTTCTTAATCTGTTATTATAATTAGCGTCCCCCACTGTCTCCCGTTCTTTTGTGCGCGCGCGTCTAGGCGTTAGAGCGGAAAAAAAAAAAAAGATTGAAAGCTGTAATTTCCGAAACCGGTGGAATAATACTGGATTACCGCTCCGGCGTCTCGTTTCCCCGCAGATGACGGGACGTCTTTTCTATGAAAAATAAAGCAATATTTGGCGTCGGAGTGTTTACTAAACTTCATTAGTTATTCATTACGTCCTCTGCGCGGCGGCCATCTTGGAGGAAAGTGATACAATGTTTCCACTTAGAGAGGTCTGAATGTGATGGGACGTAATAATGTAAAGGAAACTGAAGAAAAAAAATGACTTTAATTTCCCGGCATTTAAAGGGCGAAGCAGCGGGGTCACCGTTTTCATTTAATTATTGTGGAATCTCAATCTCTGCTTTATTGCCGGGACCGTACGGGACTCTCCAAAGAGCGAGCGGCTCCCGCTGTTATGTAACCGCTCCTGTGTGTGTCTTCATCTCTATAACCTTTATAATTGTGTGTACCGGTGCTGATGATGTAGCAGCGCTGAGCGGATTGTTTGGTACCGGATTCTAATAAACTTTGTGTTTTGATTTTTTATCATTTTCAAACTGGTGTCAGCGTCCTGCTAAATAGTGGAGTATAAAAGGGGTGGATTGGGCAGTAGCCTGGGGCCCAAACCTTCTAGGGGGCCCATGACCTACAAGGTTTAATCACCAGAGGCGACAGGGCTTTTTTGCTATGAGAACTGTCAATCTGTGGAATAGCCGAGCTCAGGCGCTGGTCACAGCAGGGCAGCAGAGACCTCAGGCGCTGGTCACAGCAGGGACAGCAGAGAGCTCAGGCGCTGGTCACAGCATGGACAGCAGAGAGCTCAGGCGCTGGTCACAGCAGGGACAGCAGAGAGCTCAGGCGCTGGTCACAGCAGGGACAGCAGAGAGCTCAGGCGCTGGTCACAGCAGGGACAGCAGAGAGCTCAGGCGCTGGTCACAGCAGGGACAGAGGAGAGCTCAGGCGCTGGTCACAGCAGGGACAGCAGAGAGCTCAGGCGCTGGTCACAGCAGGGACAGCAGAGAGC
>WNYA01001115.1:0-86646 GCA_019512145.1 Engystomops pustulosus
CCCCAGCTACAAGCAATTCATCCATTATACCCCCAGCTACAAGCAACTCATCCATTAAACCCCCAACTCTAAGCAACTCATCCATTATACCCCCAACTACAACCAATTCATCCATTAAACCCTCATCTGCAACCGTAGCTCCTAGACCAGGTCCTTCCCGTCCCCACAGTACTGCGGCCCCCTCTTCTCAATATCAGGGTCTCTTATTTCTGTTTGGACTATTTTCTGTATATGTTTCATTCAGATAAACTATAAGGGCGAAGCCGATCACTCACTACATGGATAGACTGGGAATTTTTGTATTAGTTACATTTTTCTATAGCTCCTGCACTTCTCCTGTCTATGGGTGGCGCTGGATGTTACATCTCTGGACCAGACCCAGTCCATGGATAAAGACCCCCTAAAATATGAAAATAACTGATTCCTTTATGTATATAGTGCACAAAGATTACGTAGCGCTGCACAGAGCTTATCACAGCAGTCCCTGTCCCCAATGGGGCTCACAATCTAATCAACCTATCAGTATGTTTCGGAGTGTGGGAGGAAAACAGAGGACCAGAAGGAAACCTGCGCAAACACGGAGAGAACATACAAACTCTCTGCAGATGTTGATCTGGATGGGACTTGAACCCCGGCCCCCAGCACTGTAAGACTGTACTGCTACCCACTGAGCCACTGTGCTGCAAGGCTGTAGTGCTAACCACGTAGCCACCGGGCTGTTGGCCTATCATCCCCTGACTCTCTCCTTCCCTTCCATATGATCATCACAGTCAGAACAATGGACAATAGGATGGGGCTATCCCTATCTCCCTCACATTTGCCATCTGAGGAGAGTTGGGAGCCCAATATTCGTTAGATGGGTGACCGAAGTTTTCATACTTTTTAATAACCTTATTCCATCTAGTGTGTATGGGGCTCTAAGACTTGGACTTGATCAAGAAGCCTTTGGTTTTCTCTTCTTGGTTATATTTTTTGGTTCTGGTCTTTGAGATGCCAGTTACCGATCCTCATCTGTGCAGCCCTGCGCCGGGGGAATAGAAATGGTTTCTTCCAAAAGTCTTTGCAGAAATAAATAGAATTGAATATTTGAATAAATTGTAATTTTGATTAAACTGGTCGCACAAAGGGGGGAACGGATCTTTGCAATCATTACACCTTTACACAATTCCATTTTTTTATCTGATTTTATCAAGTGAATTTCTGTATGTTGTTCTATTAGTTTTTTTTTTGTTCATAATAATGGGGTTTTTTTTTTGCATTTGTCGAAAATTGTTATGTTTTTGGTGCACATGACCCTCTAAGTTAATCTTAATAAATTTAGTGGTGGTTTTTGTCATATTCGTATATCAGTGGGTGACTGGAGTCATTTTGTGTCAAAACTAGCGTCTAACCGAAAATATGCGCCAAATCGCAAATCGTGAATTTAGGTCAGTATTGTGAAAACTAGTCTAAGAAAGAAATAATGAATTTGGCGCAAACAGGGCCTATTTTAAATTGACTTTGCACTGTGCTGTGTTCATTTGGCGCAAAAGAAAGACGCAAAACAGCATTTGTACCAAAACTGTGCTAAAACAACGAGAAAAAAAACATTAAAAAATTCCCCCCTCCCAGTGTGTTTAAAGGGATTTGCCCATGAAAGGAAGTTCTCAAGTGTTAATGCCATATGTACAAAATAACTTACTTTACAATTTTAGCTCCTATCACTCAGTGATGGTCAGTGTAAGATTCCAGAGTGTGAGCGTGGACTCTCTAAGTAGACATTTCATGTTTCCTCTGTGCTATGAGATGCTGTGTGCTGACTATGTACTTAGATTATCAGGGTCCAGGTTTGTGAATAGTTTTGTTTAGCTTCTGAACATTGTAATAGTATCTGACACATAGAAAGAGAGATGAGACAGATCAGAGTCATAAGTTGGAAATAACACACAATGAAACACTTCAGCTCTGCAACATCTCAGCTATAACACACACAGAGTGCCTCCCTCCCCTGGATAAACACCTTATTAAACCAAGAGAAAAAGTTGTGGAGCGGCACCGTGTAAAAGCAGAAGGGTGCAGGTCTTCGTCAGGGCCTGACAAACCCCACCAGTATAAACAGAGATCGATGGATGAAGCAGCACTCCAAAGAAAATAAAGTGAAAACTTTTTATTCCACCGTGGATGTGACATTTTGTCTTTTCTATAAAGACATTTTCAAGCATAGTGATGGGTGCTGGTTCTTTTATTATTTTACTGATACATTTACAGCAAATAATCCGAGCAGAAATAAGAGGAATGGAGAATACATGGTGAGGGCAGCTGCACAGACGACTTCAGTAGTAAGAGTAGTAGATGCAGGGCGTGTAGTGGTCGTCGGTGGCGGGCTTGTGGTTGTGGCTATTGAGTCCCTACAATTGTCTGACATATTTCCAAAGGACAGTAAGCAGAACTTGTCATTGCCACAGCCGTATGAAGTGGTGTCGCTTCCTGTGAGGAAATAAGAGAATAATATATAATACATTCCATGGGTGAATCAAGCCAAGAAAGCTCTGCATGATACTGGCCAGGTACAGCCTACAGCTCAGCAGTGGTCAAAACAGCAATTAGCCACACCCTCCCCAAACCAAAACCCCTAGGACCACCAATAATGCTGAAAGGAGAAGTGAAAGTTAGTTGAATGGGCTACATAATTTAAATAGTTTTTTTTGAGGACAACATGGAAAAAACCCCCTGGGAGCTAGGGCAGGAAGGGGCCAAAAGAAGAAGAAAGTGAACTTTCCCTGCACCAACTCATTGTCAATGGGTTACACATGGTTTTTCACACTGACACTGATAAAACTTGAAGGCCATGGGACCCACTTCAAACAATCAGGTGCCTCTTCAGACCATAGGATTTCCATTTGAGGAGGAAGTGAATTGTTGGAGGAGGCCACTTATTGGCTGAAAAGGTTGTGCTTGCCACCAGGGGGTGAAACTAACGCTCACTGCGGCACCTCTCCATCCCATCATAGTGGGTTGAAAGGAGCACTTTTATAGTGGCAGGTGCGGGTTTGGTAAGCAAGATAATTGTGCAAAACAACCCTAACAATGCAAAGGGTGGGTGGTACATGTTCCGAATAGCACCCTCTCCACTGTTCGGAGCGATGCCCAGCGGAGACTGATCACTGTCGCGCGAGTTCTAAAAAAAGTGGAGAAATTTAGCAGGCAGCCACTGCCTGGTTATGGCAGCAGTTTACATATTCATTGTCTTGCTAACCAATGATATGATGTGTTCTAATTATAAATCCAGCTGGAAAACTGATTAGCTGAGGAGTGCTTGACCACCTCACTAGGGGAGTATAAAACACATGGTCAGAGCAGAAGAAGACCACATGAAGCTGGAAAGGGGAGTTGTAGGTAAATTCACTTCCTTTTTTTTGGTCATACCTGCCCCATATTCTGCTGGACAGATTTAATGTAAATATCCATACAAAGAAACACCCAAATTTTAATGCAGGTAAAGTTACATTTTGTTACAAATCCAGCCCTGTACCTGTGGATACTTACAGAAGCTTCTCCCAGTGGAAGAGGAATAATGTACCTAGCTGTTATATTCTAGAATTATCGATCCTGCTTACTTAAACTTTCGTGATGTGCCGTTCTATTCTTTGGATTGTTTCTTGACTATTCTCTGCACTCCTCTTGATCTGCGGTTATCCCTGTGTGCTGACACCATAAAAATAGTCCTTCTTCAATACTGACCTACAGCCTACACAGGACACTCTGCTTGCCCAGGACTTGGCTTTTTTGGACTATTCTTTGCCAATTGTCCTGGTTTCTGATTGGGTCAGTCACCACATGTTACTGGATTGCTCCAGTTTCGTCTGCAGTTTGATTTTGGGGGTGAGTAAAACACCCTGGTGTAAAGTATGAAGAGCTCCGATATGATCCGCATGTTGCTTCATCTCAGAGCATATATCTGTGGAAAAAAATAGAGCGATTGCATCGGACAGCGAACCAAAACCCAGCTGTGTCTACTGTCCAGGCGCTCCATTTAAAACCACCTGTGACTTTATTCAAGTATTGTTACACAAGTTTCTGGTTTGTTTCATTTTACTCTCTTGTTTTTGCTGTTTAATGACCTTTTGCCTGTACCTAGACTACTCTTCTGCCTCTGTACCTCGCTGCAATTTAGTTTTGATCTTTGAGTCTCGGGTGTCTGACATCAACTTATGGCAGCATAAAAAAAAAGACCAAAAAATCTGCATCGCTTTTTTTCATTGTCACTTGGGAGCTGTACAGCAGGTGCACAATACAGCGAGCGGGAACGACCGTTTGCACTCTAACTGCGCCTTCGCTACCCCGTCTAGCTTATGTTCTGGACGTTACTTAGTTGTCTGTGTTGTGTGCTCTTGTCTAAGTAATTGTTGTTGCGTACACACCACAACGAAGAGGGGTCCATTGGCCCAGTTATCTCTTGTGGATTAGCGTAGGGCTGGGCAAGCAGGAAGTGGAATCATGGGAAATGCAGGGGGGCTATGTTGCCTCTCCCAGGGTCATGACACCCTTGTAACACACAAAACCCAGAACACCTGTAAATGGTTTTTAAAGGGTAAAAAACTAACATGGTCATGTGGATTAGCCTTGAGGATTACTCAGACGTGTACATAGGATTAGTATCATACTTTATAGAACACACCTGTATTCAGGATTTTGCCAATACACCTGGTTATAATGAAGGCATTGTTCTGATCTCCTTTGCATTGTGAGTAATCCCATGTTACGTTTGGCGCAGGACATAGTAACCATTTTCAATTACTACAATAAAAAGGAAACAAATGAAAGATTATTTCAAAGATTTCAAGTGAGGTCGGTGGGAAGAAGGTTTATTTTAGATTAATCAAAATCCTTAGCGCCACCTACTGTTTGCGGGCCCGAGGCGTTGTTGTGATGGGGGTGCTGAGTGTTAGACAGAACTGGGGATTTTGATGCAAATATTATAATTGCCCCTTCGAAGGCCTAGGGAGTGAAAAACCCACATGGCTAAATGTGTTCTGTAATATAATTCCAAGATAACCTTAGGCATCCACTAAAAGACCCACTGATGTGGCACAAGCAGCCAGCTTCACTCCTAGGGGCTTAAAATATTGGGTCCAGGCCAATATTGTATAAAAATGTATTTTTGGAAACATCACAAGGGAGACACAGGGATCCCCTGGGCACTCTCGGTGTGGCATGCAAGTAAAGGATCACAGGGGAAACTGGTGAGGGGAAGGCAGTGCAAGGATGTCAGCAGGCAGCCAGGGAACAACAATGGAACAACAAGAATTTTACATAACTCCCAGCTCCTTTAATGGCACACAATCAACACAGCAGCAGGTATTATAGAAATAGGGGCTGGAACACACCTTTTCGCAGGGCACAAAGAAGAAAAAGGATTAGGATGGCTAAATTTGGGGAGTACCTCAACCTCGTGAACTAGTGGTGGAGAAAGGCAGGCAGTTACATCCAGAGGGAGCTGGATTGGCTCTGCTGCAGTTAACACTCAGAAAAAAACAATCTTCAATTTGAAGAATTGAAGAAATATCAAGTGTGGGTTTCTTCTTACTCAAATGCACATGACAGGAAGTTGGGGGAAGGAGCTGTATGAGTGTGGAGGATCGAAGAATAACAAGGCAACCACAGGACTGCAGTGAAATTAACCACATACTGCTGGCAAGGAGCAGGTAATGGGAAAATAAAAATTATATATTATAAATACAGAAAATGTTTCAAAATACTGACAACGGGCTATTGGAACCTGTCACCAGCTAAAACATAACATCCTGGTGACAGGTTCTACTTTTAGAGGGCTGTGAGCCGCTGCCACATATGGGGCTGTTCATGACCCCCAAAGCTACAGTCATGTGCATAGGTCCGAAGATGGAAGAAGGCACCAAAATGCTTGAAAGCCAACTTATATGACATTGTTGTGGTGGCTTTCTATAATTACAGATGAGCTTACGGTAATTTGCTGGGGGTGTGCAGTTATCCTCCGGCAGCAGCGGATCCAAGAATCTGCTTTTTCATTCCACTGAATATGGTGGTAGGAGCTGTCACAGTATTCGAAGGACCACAAAACCTTGTAATAACATTTGGTGCTTTTTCTTTCTAAAAAATGTAAAAAATTCAAATGTTTTATTTTATTTATTTAGTATTTATTTAAAATATTTTTTTCTACGTTTTTTTTTTTTAACAATTCTTACTTAATGAAATAAAGTGTGACGATCAAAACATTTATTTTTGCCTGATGTTGCGCGTCATTCTTTTAGTACAAACTTGCTTGTACATTTTTTTTATATAGTGTTTGTTGCCAAATTGGCTGCATCAAGCCCAATGCGCCACAAACTTCTGAACATAAAGGGGAGGTAATATGTTAACTCCCTTCAGATGTATTAAACAGGTGTTATATAACTACATTTCTGGCAGTTTGTGAGCAGCAAAGGAGGAAAATTTCAGTCTTCTATAGGGTAGGGATTTCTACATGTTATATTTGTTTTAACTCCACCAGCTAAACAGAGTCGAGAGGAAACAGGAAGGCCTCGGTTGCGTTGCGAGTTGTTAACTTTTAGTAATGGAAGGGGGGGGCCCATCCCAGCGAGGCCATTACACATGTCCGGGCCCAAATCTATTAGACCCTTTGGTCCTGTACCAACCAACCTCCCATGACTGTATACACTTCCAAACCTTGTGTTAGACCTTCTCCAAACATGCCACTTTTCAGAGAAAAGTGGGAACGAAACACACAATTTTGTCAAAAAGATTTTGCGCATATAATTGAACACTTGGATTAGTTCACATTGGGAGGGGACATCTATTCAGTGCACTTACAGGATGTCTATCATGACGGGAAACAAAAGAAAAAAGGCAGACATCTGTCGGTTAACACATGTTCTGCTGGGGTGGTCCTGTCATGTGTAAAAACCCGGTATGTTATTAGCACATGAGAGTGCAATTCAACAGTGGGGACCTGTAGGGAGTAGTAAATTATACTAGTTATTCATGCTATTATTCAAATTTTTGTATTCACTAAAAACTTTAATACCAAATAAGTGTAGGCCCACACCCATCATTAAGTCTCCTGAGCCCCATCCTCCTGAGCCCCATCCTCCTGAGCCCCATCCTCCTGAGCCCCATCCTCCTGAGCCCCATCCTCCTGAGCCCACTGAGATGATCAGCACTGACCGCACATGTGCCAGGCTCTCCAATAAAGTCAATGGGAGTGGAGAGTCATGGCGATGTTTAATTCCCCTTCTTGCTGGTAAATTGTGTCGGTAAGCCATATTAGAAGGCAGCCATTCTCTTTGGGTTTATGCCACAGTCCAAAGTGTTCCCTGCTTAACAAGTTTTTTGGGTAATGGGGGCCTTTAAATATTAATTACCTTTCTTAGGATTGGTTGTTTACTTTGTAAAAGTGGCAGAGGCTGACATCGCCCGACCGCCTCTTGGATTCCCCGGAGTTTAATTTATGCCCGCCCCCCGCTGCAAGCCACCTCCTGCTGAGGAGTTACGATCCAGCCGGTGATGTCAGAGGGCCGGGGCGTGGAAAGAGCAAGGCTGTACCCAAACGACCGCAGGAGGAGGCTTGCGGTGGGGGGGGGGGGTGAATATTTTAAAGTCCAGGGAATCCGAGAGCACTTCCAGCACTTTTACAAAGTTATTATTTTGGCAATAAAAACGCCGAATTACATGTAAAACACTGTCCCCGCCCATTCCATAGACAGAAGGAGATGCCTATTTAGGAAAAGTTAACAGGTGGTAGATGTCCTTCAAAGATGACCTGGCACCTCCTCCACCAATACCCAACTCTTTGTTTCCTTTAATAGCTGCCACTGTCCTGATTTTGACACAGCAGTTATTTTCTCTCTAGCACTCACCATTTCCAAATATTATTTCGAGGGGCAAAGCCATCCTGTCGGGTACAACCCAAGACCACAGGTTTAGCAGGAAAAATAATAACAAGCAGATTATCTGCCCGCAAATGGGTGGTCCTTGGCTATAGAAGATATTCTGACTCCACCCCTCTGACTCTAGAGATCTACAGTTACAGTAATAACTCAGAAATGGTGAAAGAAGCAAGAGAGAAATTTTCAACAGAATCAGGGGAATTAGTTGTAAAAAGTTGGATTTATTTCAGGAAGGTTCGTGAAAGGTCTTCTTTTAAGTCATATCGTCATTTACCCACAGAAATGTCAGAAATACATGGTAGGTCCAACTCCCGGCCCTGAGAACCTCCCCTTCATTCATATTCATTACATTTAGAACTTTTTGTGACTATTTGATTGACTGACACTTGGTCGTCGCTGCTTTGCTCATCTCTAATTGTGATTGTGTCATTTGAGAGCTAAATGTATTTTGGCTGAGTTCCCCAATGGAAAATATCCTCTTATTCATCAATGGGAGTAGGTTCACTTAAAAAAGTGTAAATAAAAAGTGTGATGACTTCCCATTGATGACTTTTAGAGTTTTCCGTCTGTGTAAACAAGAGACAACTAAATAGATATGTCAAAAATAGCCTTAAATCTTAAAATAATACATATAAAAAATTACTGTAACACTCAAAACCTTAGTGGCCAAGCTCATTTGTGCCCTGATGGCCACGCCCTTTATTTCCCCACTTCCTTGTGTCATTGTATCTGGCAATAATTTAAGAAAGATGATAAGGGGTTGTCCAGCCTTCAAAAGACCATATATCCAGTTGGGGGGAGGGTTGGCTGAAATAACCAAAAATACCTTTTTCTTCCCATTTTCTTCGCACCCGTTGACCTGTGCCATTGCCCGTCAGTGCTGCGCCCCAGGTGCTACAGTCTGACTACTTTCGATTGTAAAATTCAATGCTATAGCAGGCGCTTGACAGTGGGGGATGGTCATAACTGCCTCTGTAAACAGACAGGGACATGACACTAACAGGCAACGGCGCGGAACAGCGAGAGGGGGAGCAGGTAAGTATATGGGGTTTTTTGTTTGAACATCCGCCACCAAGCCAGATATATGTTTTTTGTGCACACTGGACAACCCCTTTAACTTACCCAGGTGGTTTTAAGACTGTTTTATCATAACTGTAGTTTTATCATTACTGTAGTATATTATAGCTGTACTTCAAGTAAGCGAAAAAGTTTGATATGTTTTGCATTTATTTATAAAAAATTTTGAAAAAAGAATCACTTCAAAATGTTCTCTTTTTCAAACAGATAGAGGCACATTTACTAAGAATAGTGTAGTATATACTATGTGCAGTGTGTATTATGTGCAGTGTGTATTATGTGCAGTGTGTACTATGTGCAGTGTGTACTATGTGCAGTGTGTACTATGTGCAGTGTATATCATGCGACTCCATTCTTTCAAACTTTGCATGATATATGTATTGCTCGATCCTAATGAGCAGCAGAACGCCCCCTACAATGCAGAAAGGGGGCGTGAAGAATAGTGCAGCCGCACCTCAAAAGTGCTGGGGGCGACACATATGTGGCTCGAACACTTCTTAAATACCTGTGCAAGCAGTTGGCAAAGTTCGACAGTAAAGTGTCCCAAGGTCAATAGTAAATGTGCCCTTATGTGTCACTGCTGGGATTGTATTTAGCCAGAGATGAACAATTCCAATTGGCCCAATAAGAGTTTTTTTCACCTTCTTTTAGATGAATACACTATAATGTATAAGTTGGATTTGATGGACTAATGTCTTTTTATAACCTTTTTTATCATGATGCTAAGGATTATGGAGGCCACTGTGCTCTTTGGAACCTTGAGCGCAGCAGAAATTCTTTTGTAACCTTGGCCAGATCTGTGCCTTGCCACAAATCTGTCTCTGAGCTCCTTGGGCAGTTCTCATGTGCTCTGAAAGGCACTGTGAGCTGTAAAGTCTTACATGGGAAGGTGTATGCCTTTCCTAAACAAGTCCAATCAATCAAATCAATACTTTCCGTACTCACTGTACCATAACTATCATTAATTATGTCAATTACATCTATTTTAGCCTCTATATTAGAATGGATCAACCTGTCGGACTGGTAGTTCGATTACCTTCTCCAATCTGCATATTAGAATGAATAAAACCACCCCGTATGGTTGGGAAGGATAATCTTGTATATACATCATTGTTACAATAAGTGATTTGTATTGTGTTATTGTATTTTTTCCATAGTCATCCTGATGTTGTGCGTCTCTCCGATTTGTTTTTAGAATGTCTGTTCCCTTTACTTTTTTAAATAAATAAAGGGAAATAATAAAATGTGTATGTTTTATTTTTGATAAAATTGGTGTGTAAATCTAGTTGTTTTGTGTGGGTTTAAAGTGAAACACATACATTGTATAAAGACAATGCTATAGGGTAAAGCAAGTTGAGGCTGCTGGGAATTTATTAGTGGGGGAGGCTGCTGGGAATTTATTAGTGGAGGAGGGTGCTGGCCATCACTTTAGTGGGGAGGCAGCTGGCCATTACTTTAGTGGGGGAGGCAGCTGGCCATTACTTTAGTGGGAGAGGCTGCTGGCCATTACTTTAGTGGGGGAGGCTCATGGCCATTACTTTAGTGAGGGAGGCTGACGGCCATTACTTTAGTGGGGCAGGCTGCTGCCCATTTCCTTTAGTGGGGGAGGCTGCTGGCCATTACTTTAGTGGGCGAGGCTGCTGGCCATTACTCTAGTGGGGGAGGGTGCTGTCCATTTCCTTTAGTGGGGATGGCTGCTGGGCATTACTTTAGTGGTGGAGGCTGCTGGGCAATACTTTATTGGGGGAGGCTGCTGGGCATTACTTTAGTGGGGGAGGGTGCTGTCCATTTCATTTAGTGGGGGATGGCTGCTGGCCATTACTTTAGTGGGGGAGGCTGCTGGCCATTTTTTTAGTGGGAGAGGTTGCTGGCTTTTACTTTAGTGGGGGGAGGCTGATGGCCATTACTTTAGTGGGGGTGGCTGAAGGCCATTAATTTAGTGGGGGAGGCTGCTGTCCATTTCCTTTAGTGTGGGATGCTGCTGGGCATTACTTTAGTGGGGGAGGCTGCTGGTCATTACTTTAGTGGGGGAGGCTGCTCTCCATTTCCTTTAGTGTGGGAGGCTCTTGGCCATTACTCTAGTGTGAGAGGCTGATAGACATTACTTTAGTGGGGTAGGCTGATGGGCATTACTTTAGTGGGGGAGGGTGCTAGGCATAACTTTAGAGGGGAAGCTGCTGGCCATTACTTTATTGGGGGAGGCTGCTGGCCATTTTTTCAGTGGGAGAGGCTGATGGCCATTACTTTAATGAAAGAGGCCGCAGGCCATTACTTTAGTGGGGGAGGGTGCTGTCCATTTCCTTTAGTGGGGGAGGCTGCTGGGCATTACTTTAGTGGGCAAGGCTGATGGGCATTACTTTAGTGGGGGAGGCTGCTGGCTATTACTTTAGTGGGGGAGGCTGATGGCCATTTCTTTAGTGGGGGAGGCTGACAGCCAATACTTTAGTGGGGGAAGGTGCTGTCTATTTCCTTTAGTGGCGAAGGTTGCTGGGCATTACCTTAGTGGTGTAGGCTGCTGGGCATTACTTTAGTGGGGGAGGCTGCTGGGTATTACTTTAGTGGGAGAGGCTGCTGGCCATTACTTTAGTGGGAGAGGCTGCTGGCCATTACTTTTAGTTGGGCAAGGCTTGCTGGGCCATTACTTTAGTGGGAGAGTCTGCTTGGCTCATTACTTTAGTGGGAGAGGCTGCTGGCCATTACTTTTGTGGTGGAGAGGCTGCTGGATCTACTTTAGTGGGGAGTGCGGGCTTGGCCCATTACTTTAGTGGGGAGGAGCTGCTGGCCATTACTTAGTGGGGGAGGCTGCTGGCCATTACTTTAGTGGGAGAGGCTGCTGGCCATTACTTTAGTGGGAGAGGCTGCTGGCCATTACTTTAGTGGGAGAGGCTGCTGGCCATTACTTTAGTGGGAGAGGCTGCTGGCCATTACTTTAGTGGGAGAGGCTGCTGGCCATTACTTTAGTGGGGGCTGCTGCCATTACTTTTAGAGTGGGAGCTGCTGGCCATTACTTAGTGGAGAGGCTGCTGGCCATTACTTAGTGGGAGAGACTGCTGGCCATTCTTTAGTGGGAGAGGCTGCTGGCCATTACTTTAAGTGGGAGAGGCTGGCTGGCCGATACTTTAGTGGAGAGGCTGCTGGCCAGTCTTTGCGTGGGAGAGGCTGCCTGGCCATTACTTTATGTGGGAGAGGCTGCTGGCCATTAACTTTTAGTGGGAGAGGCCTGCCTGGCCATTACTTTAGTGGGAGAGGGCTGTGGCCATTACTTTAGTGGGAAGGGCGTGGCCATTACTTTATGGGAGAGGCCTGTTGCCATTATTTAGTGGAGGAGGCTGATGGCCATTACTTTAGTGGGAGAGGCTGATTGGCCATTACTTTAGTGGGAGAGGCTGATGGCCATTATTTAGTGGGAGAGGCTGATGGCCATTACTTTATGGAGAGGCTGATGGCCATTACTTTTGAGTGGGAGAGGGCGATGGCCATACTTTAAGTGGGAGAGGCTGTGGCCATTACTTTAGTGGGAGAGGGCTGCTGGCCATTACTTTAGTGGGGGCTGATGGCATGACTTTTATTAGTGGGAGAGTGCCATTACTTTGTGCCGGATGAGCTTTAAGTGGGAGGAGTCCTGATGGCCATTACTTTAGTAGGGAGAGCTGCTGGCCATTACTTTAGTGGGAGAGGCTGCTTGCCATGTACTTTAGTGGAGAAGGCCTGATGGCCATTACTTTTAGTGGGAGAGGCAGATGGCCATTACTTTAGTGGGAGAGGCTGATGGCCATACTTTAGTGGGAGAGGCGGATTGGCCATTACTTTAGTGGGAGAGGCTGATGGCCATTACTTTGTGGGAGAGGCTTTACTGGCCCGATGAGCTTTAGTGGGAGGGCTGATGGCCATTACTTCTAAGTGGGAGAGGCTGCTGGCCATTACTTTAGTGGGAGAGGCTGCTGGCCATTACTTTAGTGGGAGAGGCTGCTGGCCATTACTTTAGTGGGAGAGGCTGATGGCCATTACTTTAGTGGGAGGGCGATGCATTACTTAGGTGGAGAGGCAAGATGGCCATTTACTTTAGTGGGAGCGCTTCTGGCCATTACTTAGTGGGGGAGCTGATGGCCATTTCCTTAGTGGGGAGGCTGATGGCCATTACTTCATTGGTGTAGGCTGCTGGCATCACTGGAGCCATTTAGTGGAGAATGCTGGCATCGATCTTACTGGGGAAGGCTGGGACCACTGCATTTTCCCATCCTAGGCTTATAATGGAGTCATGGGGCACAATTACTTACCCGGTCCAAATGCCTTGGTGCGCTCTGAGTCAGTCGATTTGCGCACGATATCTGATGTGTCGCTTCCCGCTCAGGTCCCGAGAGTTCACACTTCTTGCTCTCCTGGTTGCAGTTAAGTGCTTGGTCCTTGATAATGTGCTGGTTGCCGCGAGTACTAAGATTGTGCGCCGATATCCTGCATGTGTCGCTTCCCTTCCGCTCAGTCCCGTAGTTAACCTCTTCTTCCTGGTGCAGTAAGTGCATCGTTCGTCCGTGTATAATGCCTGTGCTGTGAACGCGGTACACTAAGTGTGCGCCCAGATATCCTGACATGTATCGCTCCCCCGCTCACGTCCCGGAGTTCACCTTCTTCTTTCCTGGTGCATGTAAGTAACATTGTCGTGTATAATGCTCTGTGCACGCGAGTCACTAAGATTGTGCGCCCGATATCCTGCATGTGTCGCTGTCCCGCTCGGTCCGCCGGAGTTCATCTCTTCTTCCTGTGCATTAAGTTTGTCTTGCGCAAAATTTGAAAGTTAATCCTATGCGACTCAGTCCGAATCAGTCGGTTCATCCGATTGCATGTCCCACCTGATTTCTGTTCGCATGGAAAACTACACATGCTGCAGTAAAATCTGATCTATTGACCACAATCCAGTGCAAACCCCGTAAATCGTACCTGTTGAAAGCTGCGAAATCCCAAAAACGGTTAAACAGTATGAACAAAGTGCGATCCGCGACCCTTAGTAAAAAAGCCAATATCTTTTCCCAGTTTTTGTTTGATAAATTAATTGGCTTATATGAGAGTATATAACCGTTAATACCATAAAAAGGTTTACAACTTAATATTAATTAAAATTAATTATAAAAAAAAAAATAAGCTCTAAAACTGAAAACTTCACAAAGAGTTCAAACTTTAATAAATATCTACATTTGGTTGTAACACGTTAAATGTATAAAAGATAAATAGCCATAAAACTTAAGATAACTAAATTTAGGATAATAAAACCGGAGACAATGAGAGAGTGGAAAGAGCTCATTTTTGTTTGTTTTTCTACCCCCATGGAACCATATTCAAAACACCGATCCTGGACAAATCATCAAAAAAATAGATTATTCTAGAACTTACCTTGGTGACTTAGAAACTGCTAATACACATACATAGAAGGTTGGCCATGTGTGTCCTCCTCGAGGTGATATACAGAGATGGATCCTGTATTTGAAGCTTTATTATACGATGCTCTCATAAAATTCATTAATCTTCTGGTTTGCACAAATAGTTGTGGAGCGTGTCCCTATAAAACAATGGTTGGGGGTCCAAATAAAAGGCACATTAGGAGCTAATAAAAGTTTCTAGGACTTTTATTCAGGAATGAAGTACACAACAGGTTCGAGCGCATATTTTCTGTCTCTTCTCATCCAGGCACTCAGCAAAGAACTATGAGGTGAGGATGGAATTTGGCCCAGGAAGCCAATTATTCCGGCACACAGGCCTGAGGGGCACAGGGCATCATCCATTTCCAGCAACTAAGTGATAAATACCCCGTATTGGGACGTGGGCTGTAAATAGGTCTAACAAATATCCTTTGGATTTTCCACTATGTAATGATCAGACGCGTAAGTATGTATATACATGGGAGACAAAAAGTATAAATCAAAAAGGTTGCGTTATGGAATATACGAGAAAATTCTTCCTATAACCGGAAAATTACCCAATAACAAAGTAGGATAATTGTAGTAAAGCTAACAATCTTTGTGCGTCAGAAGTGCTACCCGGTCCTCTCCGTTGGTGTCTGGTATAGTCGTGTGCAAATCACACTGGGAAGAAATTGCACGCAGATTCCTGATTTGGTGGCCATTGTCGTTGAAGAAACCTATACCCACAGCAAAAAATGCGGTTGGCAGCTCACCGGGCGGGCTGTAGCGAGGTCTCACTCAGGTGAAGTCACCAAGGTACAGAATGTCCAAGGAGTCATGGGGGCCTCCAACATGGTTGGAAGGATACGGCTTTCTACAATAACAAATATAAGAAGATTATCAGAGTCCTGGTGCCTGGGACATGAGTAACTGCCTACCGCCGGTTTATTTAGATGGTTAGATTTTCGGAACTAATCTAACAACTGTGCCTAAGACAAAAAAGCCGTTCGGTCTTAAAATGCTACACAAAACAAATTCCCTTTAGGGGGATATATCCCCCTCAACTAGTGTATTGGATTAGTCATCTCCTGCCGCATTGACACTATTAAGAAGCCTCAAACCCCTGACATGTTTCGTCTGGAGCTCCAGGGCGTCTCAGGGGATCGGGGATATGATTCAGTGGAGGAGATAAGGAGGTATAAATAATTCTGGGGATGAAAATTACCTTTGGCACATCAGTATGAAATTTATTAATAGTTGCCTAGCCAACTAGAGATGACCGAGCACTAAATGCTCACAGATGCTCGTTACTCGAGTCGACTTTTACCCGATGCTCGAGTGCTACATCTCGAATAATAACCTCCATGAAGTCAAGGGAGGCTCGACATTTTTCAAGGGGACCAATAAATGTGTCTTTTATTGAGAAATAAGGAAAGTCGTCTGCTTTGTTCTTCTTTCCATTTTTTATTCAATGGATATTCATGGGACTTCAAAAGGAGAATGACCGTTGTTAACATCCTGCAATGTGTTCTTCACAATGTATTGTTTCTTCACATACTATTGTGAAGACACTTTCTTTACTCATGTCTACTGTAAGTAGCATATGTACGAAACATCGTGCAATGTGTTCTTCACTGTGCTCAGTGTGTTTCCTTAAGTTAAATTCTCGATCTCGGGTGCGAAAATACTCGTCTGAGCAAACAAGCGTTTCGAGTACGATAATACTGAACGAGCCAAGCTCAGACTATTATGCTCCGTGCATCTCATACAAAACACATAAATGACAGATTTTCCACCAATGGCGTTCCAATGATGATGAGTGAAAATCCTTCCAGGTTTCAGAAGGTGGACATATAATGTTCTGCTGGGTCTTATTGGTCAGGCTTTCACTGGATGGTAAGGGGAAGTCTTCAGGTCACAGGAAGGGACATATTATATTGGCTCCATTGGTCAATAACTGATTAGTGCAATAGGTCGTTAACTTCATTCACTATCGGGCTTACTCCTCCGACTATTAGACGATCCCGTTTGACCCATCACTAAGGGCCTCGCATCTTGTAACGACACAAAGTGTTGTGTCATCCGGTGTGGCTGGGACCCATTGGTCCATCGGCCATTGCGTGGTTGGCATACCCCAGTCACGCAATAACAATATAACTTTGTGGCCCTGCGCGGGTCTTTAAGATTCTTCCTGGAGCATAACACTTTCAGGTATCCACCCACGCATGACGCACATTATGTATTTCAATAGATTCGATATTTGTGTTGGCGAGCAGCGGAAAGTAAGTACATAACTCTGATACCATACCTACTAGGTCAGTAGTGGGCGAACCTATGCCACGGGTGCCAGAGCTTGCCACTCTGAGCCTCTCAGTGGGCACTTCAGTGACTGTGGCCCAGCACAAGGAATCACAGAAGGATTGAGGGATCCTAACTGCAGGCCCACTGGTAGCCCGGACGTGAAGCATCTGGGTCTACATAGACGCAGGCCAGAGAAGGTGTAGACATGGTTCAGATTATTCATTGCAGCCACTGAAGTCCTGCTCTTGGCCCACATTCTTGTTTAGGGAAACTCCAATGGCAATCTGAATTTTTCTACCTTCTGTCACGATATTGGTTCCTCGGACCGTGAAAGCCTTCGGTATAGCACGGAGCACGAAGACTTTAATATGAAGTATAATGAAATTGCTGCGTGGCACTTTTGCAATAAATACAGTAGATCTGGTTGGCATTTTGGGCAACTCGGTCTCTAAAAGGTTCGGCCAATCACTGTACTAGGTCAAATGTTACGACGGCCAATCAGATTATATATACTTATTGTCAGGGTTATATACTGGGTTTTATCAGTTGTCAGAGAATCAGCATGTTTTATCCTGCTTCACTTATTGAGTACAATGATTATAGTGTGATAGACAGTTAAATGACACCCTGCACATACGTGTGAAGATCTATTCTATTTTACTTCCACTTTTTGTTTTTACTGAGTGATTCAATTTTGTCCATTGCAATATACAACTGTCATTATGTTTGCTGCTTGATTTGAAAATTTCTACTGTGATAGTACCCAAAATAAAATCCTTAAGCTCTGCTCTCTGAGTGATCCTATTTATTATCACGAAAACCAACACATTACTATGCAATGAAAGGAAGCAGAGAAGGAAAACCCTTACATTGAGTCCTTTAGGGCTCAGTCAATCCAGTTGGTAGATCCAATTGTGCTTCAACTTGAAGTAGTTTTGATCAAAATCTCCTCCCCTTGTCCCATTTTTATTTTGCAAAGCCCAGAATCTGATAAGATTCATGTCACCTTGATGGTATTCCCATGATATGAGCTCCTAATGTCGAATCTTAACAGTTTGGATGGGTGTCATCAGGAGGGAAAGTCTTTCTTTACTAGTAATCCTGCAACTTACTGCGTCTTTAAGTCTAATCTAGTGAAAGGACTTGAAACTAAGTTCCAGATTTGAGTATTTGCCAATGCTTTTTGAATATGATCGTGTACTCAGAGGCCTATCCTCATAAGTGCCATAACAGCAAATTTTTTTTTTGTGTGGTCCTCTTCAAAAGGCTATCCCCCAATAGGCGCTCACAATGGGGTAGGTATGGCTTACAGTAAGCCTTTGTAAGGGCTTTCTTGGTAACGCGATCTAATCACATACCATTGCGCCGCATTTTCATGCGTCAGAAATGGGGGGGCCTGCCGGCCATCGAACAACCCAATGGATTCGGAAAACCACAGAATTAATTATAAACGAAAAAGTGCCGCAGATCAGCAGCGCTACAATGCACCGGGCAAGAATCAGGTAAACCCGGGCGGACCTCGGCACAGGAGCAAGCTCTACACCTATCTGGATATTGGAGCAGCCGACCTAGAAAGCCGAATCCTTCTAGTGAATACCCGTAGTGAATAAGCTCAGGTGAAGTCACTAAGCTACCAGAAGGTCTAAGGAAATCACAGGTGCCTCCAACCTATTTGGAAGGCATTCAGCTTTCTGCAATAACAATATAACAAGTTTATCAAGTCCCAGTCCCTGGAATTAACTGAGTCATGCCCACGCGTTTTTTTGAAAGTAGATTTTTCTGAAAACTGTTGGCATTTGTAGTTCGAAGTTTGATCACCTCCCACCTATAACAATACATACGGGCAGCTCTCCATCAATAATCTCTGGCCAGCAGAAATGAATACTCATAATAAGCATCTTCCTCCTTTCCTTTTTACTTAATCATGTATTTTTTGCATGGGGCACCAACCATTAGTCCTAGACCTTATTAGATCTTTATTCGATTTTTCTTTCCCGAGCAGTTGGAAGCATCTGGTGTATTTAAAGACTTGATCATTGATTGTAATGGTTGTATAAAAATGTTATTCTCCGGTGTTTGTGTTGCGTACCATGCGGCGGATGAGGATTTTATGACTTTTTAAGGAAATTATTCAGCAGATTTTATCAAATAATTTTTTTGTTCAGTTTGAATTTCTGAATTTCTTGTTTCTTCTTCTTCTTCGTCTCTGCTATTATATGAGCTGATATTCCTCTGATATTATTATGGTACAATTCAAGAAATGTGATGACTACTCAATTTGTTTAATGCCATTGCTGAGTCAAATATATAAATGTAATGGGAGGAAGTCAGCATACCTGCAAGCGTGAAATAGTAGGAGTTCTAGAAGGTGATATTGGTACAACATGATTTTTAAGAAAATACTTCTTGAGAATTTAGTTCCTGCCTTTCCTGCACTTTGTTCTCTTATCTAACGTTGTGAATTTGACTCAGATGTTAATTCACGAAGACATTTACCTACAGGGCCGTTTGCACGTTTTCTGTTAAACTTACACCTTCCTTTTACCGCAATTCTCCTTGCACACTATTTAAGAACGTGTCCTGCACCACAGTGGGTTGTTCGGGACTGGAGAGGGTCTGGAGACCTGAATCTGCAATGTTGTGTCCCATGTTTTAAACAAGTTCATATCGAACTGAGTTTGAGTTTATGTCATGATAATAACAGTAGACGTGGATGGGGTGAGGCTCAGAGAATATATTCTCGCAGAAATGATGTATGCAGGAAACAGAACACGGCACCAGCGTTATACACACTGGCAGTGATCATCGAAAGATATTAAAACAAAAACGTTAAAACAATAGTTAGAAGATAGATATAAAGTCACAGCAAATCGTAGTTACGACGAGGAGTGGCAATGACGGACAAAAACCTTTGAGGTGTGAGAGCTCAGGCTCTTCTTCTTCTTGTAAGCTCCAGGTCATAGGTTGGGGTCATGAATAGTAACACAATAAAGCTTTATGACCTTGAGGAACTGTAATATACGTTTGGCTCCAGAGCACAAAAAACTCATAGACACTATCATGACCCGACTTAACACAGGAAATAGGGAGATATGGTTTTTTTGGGGGGGGAGGGGATTCCTTGGAGATGGAAGCAGGGGTGATTTAAGTTGGTTTGGCTGCTCTTAGTCCATTTATTGGAAGAAAAGTTGATGGACCTCCGTATAAAGCAAATCGTATGGCTCTCAGGCTTCGCCTATAAAAATAATAATATATATACATAAAGAAAATAATAATAATAATCATCATAATATACCTAAATGCCTGTGATGTTCTGGTGATTTTGGCCAGCCTATTATTTTCTTTTTTTGGAAAGAAGACCCCCCACATAGGTGTGATCGAACATGTCTCCCTTATGCAGGATGCTATCGGCGGTGGATACCCTTGTAAATGAGCACATGACAAGGCAACAGAAGCCCAGTGTAGGGTCTTACAATAGTCAGCCAGACTCAGGACTTTAACCCAGGTGACAGGAGTGTTTTCTTGTGACAACCGTGAGAGTTAAGCTCTTGGCAAAAACGCATGTCCATATGAGGGTTATGAGAAGTGCAGGAGGTTAACTACAAGTATCTCAGATGGGGAGATCAACACAGAACAATATGCCACGTGAACCTCCTGAACAGTAAGGAGGGAAGAAATCCCTGACAGCCCGTGGGAGTAGAAAAAGCGTCTGATCTCAAGAGTGAACACAGGAGGACGTTGTAACGATGCCAAGTGCCTTAAGTACGGATCTGCGGAGCACCCTCTCCAGGGCCCCAGATTCAGAATTGAAGTGAGCTTGTTCTCTGGACACGGGCATGTGTTCTTCCAACATACCGGGTTGTATTATGAATTCATAAACCGAACCCACAACTCGGGTTCCCTGGCTACAGAGAGGAAGCCAAGGTCACAAGGTGTTTTCCCTAATGTTACAAATTCAAGTTTAGGTAAGAACAACCGAGCTCATAAGCACATGGGATGGCGATACCCTGTCATGTACTCACTGTCTGATGGGCCAAAGGTGTTTAGAGTCCCACACAGGGTCACACAGCGGGGGAGGGTATGTGTGACACTGTAGGGCTTATGGGATGGGTGCTGATATCTTTACCCCTGGTTTTGCCTATTATGCAAGTCTTACTCTGCGGGGGTGTGTTTTTGTCCAGCTTGCAAAAATGGAAATCCGGAAAGTACGGCTCAAACAAGTTATTTCTTGAAGCAGCTGTTTAAAACTGTCCCTGGGCCAAATGTATGTGGGAATGGAGATTAGCGGCTGGTAGTGGGGAGTAATGGAAGGTTGGCCATGTTGGTCACTCCTCGAGGTGATATACAGAGATGGAATCCTGTATATGGAGCTTTATATACGATGAGCTCATAAAATTCATGAATCTCTGATTCGCACAATATTTGTGGGCGTGTCCCTATAAAACAATGGTTGGGGTGTCCAAATAAGGCACATTAGGACTAATATAAAGTTCTAGGACTTTTATTCTAGGAATGAAAGTACAAACAGGTCTGAGCAGCATATTTTCTGTCTCTTCTCTCCAGGACTCAGCACATAACTATGAGGCTGATGTGGATTTGCCAGGAAGCCAATTATTCCGGCACACGAGCCCTGAGGGCACATGGCATCTCCAATTCCAGCAATTAAAGTTATAAATACCCCGTATTAGGGAGTGGGCTGTAAATAGGTCTAACAAATCATCTTTTTGGATGTTTCACTATGTACATGATCAGACGCATAAGTATGTATATACCAGTGAATGTATATACCATGGAGACAAAAAGTTATGGAAATTTACTGATAAAGTTCTAGTAGCTCATATCTACCTATAACCGAAATAGCCCAATAACGAAGTAGGATAATGTAGCAAATCTAACACTAGGGGGGTCATTTACTTACCCAGTCCTGTCGCGATCCAGCAGCGCGTTCTCCGACGAGGATTCGGGTCTTCCGGCGACTAAGGTCGTGCGCCCAATGTCCACCAGGTGTCGCTGCTGTGCTGAGGTCCGCCGAAGTTCACCTGGTTCTTCTCGGTGCATGTGAGTGCTTGATTTTGTGACACACTTAGTTTTTTAAATTCCGTGTATTCTCCGAATCCGTCGGGTTTTCCGTTGCCTACGCCCCCCGATTTCTGTCACGTGAAAGCCGGCGCCGATGCGCCACAATCCGATCACGTGTGCCAAAATTCTGGTGGAATTCGGCGCAAAACAGAAAAAGTCGGAAAACCTGACGAAAGTGCGGCCGCGGAGCCTATAGTAAATGAGCCCCTATATGCGTCCCAAAGTGCTACCGGTCCTCCGTTGGTGTCTGGTATAGTCGGATTGTGCCAATCACACTGGGAGAAAATTGCACAGCAGATATCCTTGATTTGGTGGCCAATTGTCGTTAGAAGAAACCTATACACCAGCAAAAATATGCGGTGGCAGCACCGGGCGGCTGTAGCGAGGTCTCACTCAGGTGAAGTCACCAAGGTACAGAAGGTCCAAGGAGTCATGGGGGCCTCCAACATGTTTGGAAGGCAATCGGCTTTCTACAATAACAAATATAAGAAGATTATCAGAGTCCTGGGTACGAATTTAAACCAGTTTGGATGGGTGTCATCGGAGGGAGAAAGGTCTTTACTAGGTTAAGCCTGCAAGTTCTTACTGCGTCTTAAGTCTACGTAGTTGAAAAAGGACTTGATAGTTCCAGATTTGAGTATTTGCCAATGCTTTTGAAATATACGTGTGACTTCAGAGGCATATCCATCATACGTGCCAATACGGCAATTTTTTTGTTAGGTGGTCTCTTCAAAAGGCTATCCCCCCAATAGGCTCTCCAATGGGGTATGTATGGCTTTACAGTAAGCCTTGTAAGGGCTTCTTGGGTAAACGCGATTCTGAAATTCCACACAATGCGCGCATTTCATGCGTCAGAAATGGGGGGGCTGGCCATCGGACCAACCCATGGATTCGGAAAAAAACCACAGAATTAAAACGAAAAGTGCCGCAAGATCAAGCACTTACATGCACCGGGAAAGAATAAGGTAAACCTCCGGCGGACTCGGCACAGGCAGCACACCTACTGGATATTGGGCGCACGACCTTAGAAGAACCCGAATCCTTCTAAGTGAATACCCTCTGAGAGAATACTGGGGACAATGAGTAACTGCCCCCGGTTTATTTTGATGGTAGATTTTCTGGAACTAATTTACAAACTGTCCTAAGACAGAAAAAGCCGTATCGGTCTTAAATGCTACACATAACAAATCCCTTTAGGGGGAATAATTCCCCTCAAACTAGTGTATTTGATTAGTCGATCTCTGCCGCGATTGACACTATTAAGAAGCCTCAAACCCCCTGACATGTTTCGCTGGAGCTCCAGCGTCATCAGGGGATCGGGGATACTGATTCATGGGAGGAGCTAAGGAGGGTATAAATAATCTCTGGGTGGGATGAAAATGTCACTTTGGCCAATCAGTATGAAAGTTTATTATAGTTGCCTAGCAACTAGAGATGACCGAGCACTAAAATGCTCAAGTGCTCGTTACTCGAGTCGAACTTTTCCCGATGCTCGAGTGCTCATCTCGAATAATGAACCCCACTGAAGTCAATGGGAGACTCGAGCATTTTTCAAGGGGACCAATAAAATGTGTCATTTTATTGAGAAATAAGGAAGTCCGTCCTGTTTGTTTCTTCATTTTTTTATTCAATGGAATATTCATGGGACTTCAAAAAGGAGAATGACCCGTGTTAAACATCTGCAATGTGTTCTTCACACATATTGTTCTTCACATACTATTGTGAAGAACACCTTTCTTTACTCATGTCTACTGATAAGTTAGCAGATGTACGGAAACATCTGCAATGTGTTCTTCACTGTGCTCAGTGTGTTTCCTTAAGTAAATTCTCGATCTCGGGGTGGCGAAATACTCGTCTGAGCAACAAGCCGTTTCGAGTACGCTAATACTTGAACGAGCATCAAGCTCAGACTAGTATGCTCGCTCATCTCTACTAGCAACACATCACTGACAGATGTATCCACCAATGGCTTCCAATGAATGATGAGTGAAATCCTTCCAGGTTATCATGAGGTGACATATTAATGTTACTGCTGGGTCTTATTGGTCAGGCTTTCACTGGATGGTAGGGGAAATTCTTCCAGGTCATCAGGAAGGGACATATTGATATTGGCTCCAATTGGTCAATTTACTGATTAGTGCAATAGGTCTTACCTCATTCACTATCGGCTTACTCCTCCGACTCTTAGCGAATCCCGTTCTGCCACATCACTCAGGGACTCGCTATTGATACGACACAAAGTGTTGTGTCATCGGTGTGGCTGGGACGCCATTGGTCCATCGGCCATTGCGATGGTTGGCATACCCCAGTCACGCAATAAACAATATTAACTTTGTGCCTGCGCGGTCTTTAAAGATTCTTCCTGGAAGCATAAACACTTTCAGGTATCCACCCACGCATGCGCCATTGATGTATTTCAATAGATTCGATATTTGTGGTTGGCGAGCAGCGGAAGCTAAGTATCATAACTCTGATACCATACCTACTAGGTCAGTAGTGGCGAACCTATGGCACGGGTGCCAGAGCTGGCACTCTGAGCCCTCTCAGTGGGCACTCAGACTGTTGGCCCAGCACAGAATTCACCAGACAGGAATTGAGGGATCCTCCTGCAGGCCCAGGTAGCCCAGGACGTGAAGCATCTGGGTCTACATGAGACTGCAGGAAGAGAAGGTGTAGACATGGTCAGATTATCATTGCAGCCACTGAAGCTCCTGCTCTTGGCCCCACAATTCTTCCTGTTTAGGGAAACTCCAATGGCAATCTGAATTTTCTCACCTTCTGTCAACGATATTGGTGTCCTCAGGACCGTTGAAAGCTTCGGTATAGCACGGAGCACGAAGACTTTAATACTGTAATTTAATGATAGAATTGCTGCGTTGGCACTTTGCAATAAATAAGTAGATCTGGTTTGCATTTTGGGCACTCGGTCTCTAAAAGGTTCGCCATCACTGTACTAGGTCAATATGTGACGAGGCCAATCAGATGATATATACTTATTGTCAGGGTATACTGGTTATTTATCAGTTAGTCAGAGAATCAGCATGTTATTCCTGCTTCACTTATTGAGTACATATGATTGATAGTGTATAACAGTTATAATGCCTGAGCGGGGAAGCGACACATGCAGGATATCGGGCGCACAATCTTAATGACTCGCGGCACAAGGCATTATGGACCGGGTAAGTAATTGTGCCCCATTGACTCCATTATAAGCCTAGGATGGGAAATGCAGTGGTCACAGCTTCCCCAGTAATGAGATGCCCAGCATTCTCCACTAAATGGCTCCAGTGATGCCCAGCAGCCTACACCACTGAAGTAATGGCCATCAGCCTCCCCCACTAAAGGAAATGGCCATCAGCCTCCCCCACTAAAGTAATGGCCAGCAGCCTCTCCCACTAAAGTAATGGCCATCTGCCTCTCCCACTAAAGTAATGGCCATCAGCCTCTCCCACTAAAGTAATGGCCAGCAGCCTCTCCCACTAAAGTATGCTGGCCTTACTTTAGTGGAGAGCTGGCTGCGGGGACAGACTTAGTGGGAGAGCTGCTGGCCATTACTTTAGTGGGAGAGGTCTGACTGGGCCATTACTTTAGTGGGAGAGGCTGCTGGCCATTAACTTTAGTGGGAGAGGTGCTGGCCATTACTTGTTGGGAGAGGCTGCTGGCCATTACTTTAGTGGGAGGAGTGCTGCTTGCCATTACTTTAGTGGGAGGGCTGCTGGCCATTACTTAGTGGGCGCAGAGGGCGCTGGCCATTATTTAAGTGGGAGAGCTGCTGGCCTTACTTTAGTGGGAGAGGCTGCGGGCCACTTACTTTTGAGGGGAGAGGCTGCTGGCCATACTTTATGGGAGAAGGGCGTGGCTCATTATTAGTGGAGAGGCGCGTCTTAGTAGGCTGCGCCCTTACTTTGAGTGGGAGAGGCTGTGGCCATTACTTAGTGGAGAGGGCTGCTGGCCAGTACTTAGTGGGAGAGGCTGCTGGCCCATTTTTAGTGGGAGGAGGCGTGGCCATTACTTGTAGACTGCTGCGAGTACTTAGGAGAGGCTGCTGGCCAGTTCTTATCGTGGGAGAGGCTGCTGGCCATTCTATGAAGGTTGCCATTGTGGGAGAGGCTGCTGGCCATTACTTTTAGTGGGAGAGGTGCTGGCCATTACTTTAGTGGGAGAGGCTGATGGCCATTACTTTAGTGGAGAGGCAGATGGACATTACTTTAGTGGGAGGGTGATGGCCATTACTTTAGTGGAGGGCTGATGGCACATTATTAGTGGGGAGGATGTGGCCATTACTTTGTGGGAGGGCTGATGGCCATACTTTAGTGGGAGAGGGCTGATGGCCATTACTTTACTGGAGAGGGTGATGGCCATACTTTAGGGGAGAGAGGCGATGGCCATACTTAGTGGAGAGGCTGCTGGCCATTACTTTAGTGGGAGAGGCTGACTGGCCATTACTTTAGTGGGAGAGGCTGATGGCCATTACTTTGAGTGGGAGAGGCAGATGGCCATACTTTAGTGGGAGAGCTGATGGCCATTAACTTTAGTGGGAGAGGGCATGGCCATGTACTTTAGTGGGAGAGGCTGCTGGACATTACTTTAGTGGGAGAGGCTGATGGCCATTATTTAGTGGGAGAGGCAGATGGCATTACTTAGGGGAAGGTGATGGCAGCAGTGGAGAGGTGATGCATTATTAGTGGGAGAGGCTGATGGCCTAACTTTAGTGGGAGAGGCTGATGGCCATTACTTTGTGGGAGAGGCTGATGGCCATTACTTTAGTGGGAGAGGGACTGCCATTACTTAGTGGGAGAGGCTGCTGGCCCTTACTTAGTGGGAGAGGCTGATGGCCATTACTTTAGTGCGGAGAGGAGGCGATGGCATTACTTTAGGGGAGAGGATGATGGCCATTACTTGTGGGGAGCGCCAGATGGCCATTACTTAGTGGGAGAGGGCTGGCATACTTTAGTGGGGGAGGCTGATGGCCATTTCCTTAGTGGGGGAGGCTGATGGCCATTACTCAGTGGTGTAGGGGCTGGGCATCACTGGAGCATTTAGTGGAGAATGCGGGCATCTCATTACTGGGGAAGGCTGTGGACCACTGCATTACATCACTAGGCTTATAATGGAGTCAATGGGCACAATTACTTACCCGGTCATCATGCCTGTGCGCGATCATAAGATTGTGCGCCGATATCCTGCATGTGTCGCTTCCCGCTCAGGTCCCCGGAGTTCACTTCTTCTTCCTGGTGCATGTTAAGTGCATGTCGTTGATAATGTGCTGTGCCGCGAGTACAAAGATTGTGCGCCGATATCCTGCATGTGTCGCTTCCCCGCTCAGGTCCCCGGAGTTCAACCTCTTCTTCCTGGTGCATGTAAGTGCATCGTCCCGTGTATAATGCGCTGTGGCGAGTACTAAGATGTGCGCCCCGATATCCTGATGTATCGCTTCGCTCAGCGTCCCCGGAGTTCACCTTCTTCTTTCCTGGTGCATGTAAGTACATTGTCGTGTATAATGCGCTGTGCGCGAGTCACTAAGATTGTGCGCCCGATATCCTGCATGTGTCGCTTCCCCGCTCAGGTCCGCCGGAGTTCATCTTCTTCTTCCTGGTGCATGTAAGTCCTTGGTCTTGCGTCAAAATTTGAAAGTTAAATCCTGCGCTCAGTCCGAATCAGTCGGATCATCCGATGGCATGTCCCCCTGATTTCTGTCGCATGAAAACTAGCACAGCTGCAGTAAAATCTGATCATATGTGACACAATCCCAGTGCAAACCCCCGTTAAATACCTGTGAAAGCTGCGAAAATCCCAAAAACGGTAAACAGTCTGACAAAAGTGCGATCCGCGACCCTTAGTAAATAAGCCCCAATATCTTTTCCCAGTTTTTTGTGATAAAATTAATTGGCTTATACTTGAGTATATAACGTTAATACATAAAAAGGGTTTAACACTTAATATTAATTAAAATGAATTATAAAAATAAAAAAATAAGCTCTAAAACTGAAAAACATTCAAAACAAAGAGTTACAAACTTTAATAAATATCTACATTTGGTTGTAACACTTAAATGTATAAAAAGATAAATAGCCATAAAACTTAAGTAACTAAATTTAGGAATAACTAAACCGGAGACAATGAGAGAGGTGGAAAGAGCTCATTTTTGTTGTCTTTACTCCCCCCTGGACCCATATCAAAAACCGATCCTGGACAAATCTCAAAAAAATAGATTATTCTAGAACTTACCTTGGTGAATTAGAACTGCTAATACACAGACGAGTAATAGAAGGTTGGCCATGTTGGTCACTCCTCGAGGTGATATACAGAGATGGAATCCTGTATTTGAAGCTTTATATACGATGCGCTCATAAAATTCATTAATCTCTGGTTTGCACAATATTTGTGGGCGTGTCCCTATAAAACAATGGTTGGGGTGTCCAAATAAGGCACATAGGACTAATAAAAGTTCTAGGACTTTTATTCAGGAATGAACGTACAAACAGGTTGAGCAGCATATTTTCTGTCTTTCTCTCCAGGACTCAGCAAAAACTATGAGGTTGAGTGGATTTGCCAGGAAGCCAATTATTCCGGCACACAAGCCCTGGGGCACATGGCATCACCAATTCCAGCAAGTAAAGTTAATAAATACCCCGTATTGGGACGTGGGCTGTAAATAGGTCTAACAAATCATCTTTTGGATGTTTCACTATGTACATGATCAGACGCGTAAGTATGTATATACCATGGAGACAAAAAGTATAAATCACAAAGGATTGCGTTATGGAAATATACTGAGAAAATCTTCCTATAACCGAAATAGCCCAATAACAAAGTAGGATAATGTAGTAAAGCTAACAATTTGTGCGTCCAGAAGTGCTACCGGTCCTCCGTTGGGTCTGGTATAGGCGTTGTGCCAATCACACTGGGAAGAAATTGCACGGGCAGATATCCTGATTTGGTGGCCAATTGCGTTAGAAGAAACCTATACCCAGCAAAAATATGCGGTGGCAGTCACCGGGCGGCTGTAGCGAGGTCTCACTCAGGTGAAGTCACCAAGGTACAGAAGGTCCAAGGAGTCATGGGGGCCTCCAACATGTTGGAAGGAATGGCTTTCTACAATAACAAATATAAGAAGATTATCAGAGTCCTGGTGCCTGGGACAATGAGTAACTGCCCCCGGTTATTTGATGGTAGATTTTCGGAACTAATACACAACTGTCCTAAGACAGAAAAAGCCGTATCGGTCTATAATGCTACACATAACAAATCCCTTTAGGGGGATAATCCCCTCAACTAGTGTATTGGATTAGTCATCTCTGCCGCGAGTGAAACTATTAAGAAGCCTCAAACCCCTGACATGTTTCGCTGGAGCTCCAGCGTCATCAGGGGATCGGGGAGACTGATTCAGGGAGGAGATAAGGAGGTATTAAATAATTCGGGGGGATGAAAATGTATTTGGCAATCAGTATGAAAGTTTATTAATAGTTGCCTGCAACTAGAGATGACCGAGCACTAAAATGCTCAGTGCTCGTTACTCGAGTCGACTTTTCCGATGCTCGAGTGCTAATTCGAATAATGAACCCCATGAGTCAATGGGAGACTCGAGCATTTTCAAGGGGACCAATAAATGTGTCCTTTTATTGAGAAATAAGGAAAAGTCCGTCTGTTTGTTTCTTTCATTTTTTATTCGATGGAATATTCATGGGACTTCAAAAAGGAGAATGACCGTGTTAACATCTGCAATGTGTTCTTACACAATGTTTTTTCTTCACATACTATTGTGAAGAACACTTTCTTTACTCATGTCTACTGTTAAGTTAGCAGATGTACGGAAACATCGGCAATGTGTTCTTCACTGTGCTCAGTGTGTTTCCTTAAGTAAATTCTCGATCTCGGGTGGCGAAAATACTCGTCTGAGCAACAAGACGTTTCGAGTACGTAATACTTGAACGAGCATCAAGTTCAGACTAGTATGCTCGTCATCTCTACTAGAAACACATCAATGACAGATTATTCCACCAATGGCTCAATGATGATGAGTGAAATCCTTCAGGTTATATGAGAGGTGGACATATTAATGTTACTGCTGGGTCTTATTGGTCAGGCTTTCACGGGATGGTAGAGGGAATCTTCCAGGTCATCAGGAAGGGACATATTGATATTGGCTCCAATTGGTCAATTTAATGATTAGTGCAATAGGTCTTACTCATTCACTATCGGCTATATCCTCCGACTTTAGCGAATCCCGTTCTGACCACATCACTAAGGGACTCGCATTGTACGACACAAAGTGTTGTGTCATCGGTGTGGCTGGGACCCATTGGTCCATCGGCATTGCGTGGTTGGCATACCCCAGTCACGCATAAACAATATTAACTTTGGCCCTGCGCGGGTCTTTAAAGATTCTTCCTGGAGCATAAACACTTCAGGTATCCACCCACGCATGCGCATTGAGTATTTCAATAGATTCGATATTTGTGGTTGGCGAGCAGCGGAGTAAGTATCATAACTTGATACCATACCTACTAGGTCAGTAGTGGCGAACCTATGCACGGGTGCAGAGCTGGCCACGCTGAGCCTCTCAGTGGGCACTCAGGACTGTGGCCAGCACAGAATTAACCAGACAGGAATTGAGGGATCTTGCAGGCCCATGGTAGCCGGACGTTGAAGCATCTGGGTCTACATGAGACTGCAGGAGAGAAGGTGTAGACATGGTCAGATTATCATTGCAGCCACTGAAGCTCCTGCTCTTGGCCCCACATTCTGTTGAGGGAAAACTCCAATGGCAATCTGAATTTTCTCACCTTCTGTCACGATATTGGTGTCCTCAGGGACCGTTGAAAGCTTCGGTAAGCACGGAGCACGAAGACTTTAATATGTAATGTAAATGAAATGCTGCGTTGGCACTTTGCAATAAATAAGTAGATCTGGTTTGGCATTTTGGGCAACTCGGTCTCTAAAAGGTGCCATCACTGTACTAGGTAATATGTGACGAGGCCAATCGATATATATATACTTATTGTCAGGGTATACTGGTATATTATCAGTTAGTCAGAGAATCAGCATGTTATTACTGCTTCACTTATTGAGTACATATGATTGATAGTGTATACAGTTAAATGACACCGCACATACGTGTGCAGATCTTATTCTTTTTACTTCCACTTTTTGTTTTTATGAAAGTGATTCATTTTGTCCATTGCATATACACTGTCATTATGTTTGCTGCTTGATTTGGAAAATTTCTACTGTGATAGTACCCAAAATAAAATCCCTTAAGCTCCTGCTCTTGAGTGATCCTTATTTATTATCACGAAAACCAACACATTCTATGCAATGAAAGGAATGCAGAGAAGGAAAACCCTTACATGAGTCCTTTAGGGCTCAGTCAATCCAGTTGGTAGATCCAATTTGCTTCAACTTGAAGTAGTTTTTGATCAAAATCTCCTCCCTTGGTCCCATTTTTATTTTGCAAGACCCAGAATCTGATAAGATTCATTCCTTGATGGTATTCCCATGATATGAGCTCCTAATGTCCGAATCTTAAACCAGTTTGGATGGGTGTCATCAGGAGGGAGAAGGTTCTTTACTAGTAATCCTGCAAGTTCTTACTGCGTCTTTAAGTCTATATTAGTTGAAAGGACTTGACTAAGTTCCAGATTTGAGTATTTGCCAATGCTTTTGAAATATACGTGTGACTTCAGAGGCATATCCATCATAAGTGCCTAAAGCAAATTTTTTTGTTAGGTGGTCTCTTCAAAAGGCTATCCCCCAATAGGCTCTCACATGGGGTAGTATGGCTTACAGTAAGCCTTTTAGGGCTTTTGGTAACGCGATTCTGAATTCCACATACCAATTGCGCCGCATTTCATGCGTCAGAAATGGGGGGGCCTGGCCATCGGACAACCCAATGGATTCGGAAAAACCACAGAATTTATAAACGAAAAAGTGCCGCAGATCAAGCACGTACAGCACCGGGAGAATCAGGTAAACTCCGGGGGACCTCGGCACAGCAGACTTACACCTACTGGATATTGGGCACGACCTTAGAAAACCGAATCCTTCTAAGTGAATACCCGTAGTGAATATAGCTCAGGTGAAGTCACTAAGCTACAGAAGGTCTAAGGAAATCAAGGTGCCTCCAAACTATTTGGAAGGCATTCAGCTTTCGCAATACAAATATAACAAGTTTATCAGAGTCCCAGTCCCTGGATTAACTGAGTCATGCCCCGGTTATTTTTGAAAGTTAGATTTTGAAAACTGTTGGCATTTGTAGTTCGAAGTTGAATCATCCTCTACCACTATAACAATACAATGGGGGCTCCATCAATAATCTCTGGCAGCAGAAATGAAACTCATAATAAGCATCTTCCTACTTTCCTTTTTACTATCTATTGTATTTTTGCCATGGGCACCAACCATAGTCCTAGACCTTTATTCAGATCTTTATTCGATCTTTTCTTTCCCCGAGCATGTTGGAGCATCTGGTGTAAAGACTTGATCATTGATTGTAATGGTGTAAAAATGTTATTCTCCGGTGTTTGTGTTGGTACCCATGGCCGGATGAGGATTTTATGAGTTTCTTAAGGAAATTATTCCAGCAGTTTTTCAAATAATTTTTTGTTCAAGTTTGAATTTCTGATTGTTTCTTCTTCCTCTGCTATTATATAGCTGATATTACTCTGATATTATTAGGACATATTGCAAGAAATGTGATGACTAATGCAATTTTTAATGCCAGTTGCTGTGTCAAATACTATAAATGTATGGGAGGAGTTCAGATACCTGCAAGCGTGAAATAGTAGGGTCTAGAAGGGTGATTATTGTACAATGATTCTAAGAAATATACTTCTTGAGAATTAGTTCCTGCCTTTCCTGCACTTTGTTCTCTTATCTATACCTTGGTGAATTTGACTCAGATGTTAATTCACGAAGAACATTTACTAAGGGCCGTGTGCCCGTTTTCTGTTAAACTTTACACCTTCCTTTTAGCGCAATTCTCTTGCACACTATTTAAGAAGTTCCTGCACCACATGTGGGTTGTTCGGGCTGGAGAGGTCTGGAGACCTGAACGCAATGTTTGTGTCCATGTTTAAAAACAAGTTCAGTATTGAACTGAGTTTGAGTTTATGTCTGATAATAACTGAGTATACGTGATGGTGAGCTTCAGAGAATATAGTTCTCGTCAGAATGATGTATGCAGGAAACAGAAACTCACCAGCGTTTATACACACTGGGCAGTGATCATCGAAAGATATTAAAACAAAAAAACTGTAAAACAATAGAAAGATATATAAAGTCACAGCAAATCGTAGTTACGACGCAGGATGGCAATAGACGGACAAAAACTGTGAGGTGTGAGAGCTCAGGCTCTTCTTCTTCTTGTAGCCTCCAGGTCAGAGGTTGGGGGTCATGAATAAACACAATAAAGCTTTTGATCCTTGAGGAACTGTAATATACGTTGGCTCCAGAGCACAAAGACACATCATGACATAGATCAGAACACAGACTAACACAGGAAATAGGGGGAATATGGTTTTTTTGGGGGGGGAGGGGATTCCTTGGAGTGGAAGCAGGGGTATTAAGTTGGTTTGGCTGCTCTGTGAGTCCATTTATTGGAGAAAATGATGGTCCTCCGTATAAAGCAAATCGATGGCTCTCAGGCTATCGCCTATAAAAATAAATAATAATATAATAATAATAAGAAAATATAATAATAATAATCATAATATCACCTACAATGCCTTGTGATGTTCTGGTGATTTTGGCCAGCCTATTATTTTCTTCTTTTTGGAAAGAAAGGACCCCCCACATAGGGTGATCGAACATGTCTCCCTTAGCAGGACTGCATATCGGCGGTGATAACCTTGTAAATGAGCACATGACAGGGCACAGAAGCCCAGTGGTAGGGTCTACAATAGATCAGCCAGACTCAGGACCTTTAACCAGGTGACAGAGTGTTAGTTCTTGTGACAACCGTTGAGAGTAAGCTCTTGGCAAAATAGCATGTCCATATGAGGGTAGTAGAAGTGCAGGAGGTTAACTACAAGGTAATCAGTGGGGAGGATCAACCAGAACAGATAGCCACGTGAACCTCCTAAAGTCATGGAGGGAAGAGGAATCCTGACAGCCGTGGGAGTAGAAAAAGAGGTCTGATCTCAAGAAGTGAACACAGGAGGGAGGTGTAACGATGCCAAGGTGCCTTGAAGTACGGATCTGGAGCGCCCTCTCCAGGGCCCAGATTCAGGAAGTGAAGGAGCTTGTTCTCTGGACAGGCATGTGTTCTCCAACTACGGGTTGTATATATGAATCATAAACGAACCCCACATCCGGGTCCCTGGCTAACAGAGAGGACGCCAGGTCACAAGGTGTTCCTAATGTTACAAATGTCAAGTTTAGGTAGAACACGAGCTTAAGCTACATGGGAATGGCGATACCCTGTCATGTACTCACTGTTTCTATGGGCCAAAGGTGTAGGTCCCACACGGGTCAAACAGCGGGGGAGGGGTATGTGTGACACTGTAGGGCTTAAATGGGATGGGTGTAATCTTACCCTGGGTTTGCCTATTATGCAAGTCTTACTCTGCGGGGGTGTGTTTGTCCAGCTGCAAACAATGGAAATCGGAGAAGTACGGCTCAAACAAGTTATTCTTGAGCAGCTGTTTAAAACTGCCTGGGCCAAATGTATGTGGAATGGATTAGCAGGCTGGTAGTGGGGGGGGGGTCCATTCACCTCCAGTTAGGGGGGGGCAGGACAGGTTTCTGTGTTGCTCAGCACTGGACAAGGTGTGGAGCAAGCGTAATCAGCGGGTATAAAGCTGCTGAGCAGAGATGAATGGGGGGCTCAGAAAGTAGGATGGAGAGCACACACAGCCCTGAACCTCCAGGCCTGGGACAGCGAATGTCATTCAGGTGACTTTCATAGTTAGTGGTGAGTTAGGAGAACTCTCTGGTTTAGGGCCGGGCGCCCAGATGGAAGGATTGTGTTTTATGGTTGTTGCCTGAATATGAGGCTTGCTTTATTTTGTACCTGCTACTCTTTACTAATCGCAGGACTAGAAGTGTACAAAACATAACATTAAGGATTCATGTAGATACCAATTTGATCATGTAAAGGGGGTAGCCCACCCAAGAAAAAAAAATCTCAAACCCCCAGTGATGTTTGTACAATAAAAGATAATTTTTACCCACTTTCTTTAATGTTACTTAGTGTTATTGGATGGTGTAAGATTCCAGGTGGGCGGGTGGCGGAGTCCTCTCTAAGTCACGACACATATAGTCCAATACGTGCTGTGGGCTGACAATGGGCTTAGATTCTCAGGGGGGTACGAGGTTATATACACTTTCATTTAGATTCTGAACATTTGTACTAGTATCGGACAAAGAAAGAGGATGAGACATCAGAAGATGATGAGATCATGAGAGTGCAATTACAACAGGCAGCTCTTAATACTCATGGGTGACTTCATGTCTCTAGGTGTACCGGTTCCGCGGGTGTCTGCTCGTGGCATGCACGTTAAGAACCAGTGACACCAAGGTACAGTCCAAAATTCCTGCTTAGCCTCTCCTTCCCCTGGTTCCCTGCCCCTGCGCCTCTGCCTGCCTGTTTTGTTGCCTTGTACAGCTCTAATCAACTACAGCCTTCAACATTCAGATTCCTTAGTCTGTGCCATTAGAATTTCAAAATCCCGACCCCGTCAGGGGGAGTCTACACTATATATCTCCGTTATGTTCCGGCTCTCTACGCCCACCACTATACAAAAGCACGTGCCCTTTGCTCCAGGCCAGAGGTCAGGGGCTGTGGGCTCTCGCCGCCTTCTTCCAATAGAGACAACACCTGGGCTCTGCTAGCGGTTTAAAAAAAAAGGCGATTGGGCTGGCTCCCATCCTGTGCCAAGAGTGCTTGACACCCAACCTCAGCATAAGCCTTGCATAATAGCAAAACCTAGGGGAAACTCCCGCCCATCCACAGTTAACCCCCTTCAGTGTCTCACACTATCTATCTATCTCTCTCCTATCTATCTATCTATTCCACCTATCGATCTATCTAATTATTATCCTTCTATCTATCTCCTATCTATCTATCTATCTATCTCCTATCTATCTGTCTCTAGCTATCTCCTACTATCTAATCTATCTAACCATCTCCTACTATCGATCTATCTATCTATCTATCTATCTATCTATCTCATAGCTTATCTATCTATCTATCTATTTCGCTATCTATCTATCATCTATCTATCTATCTATCTCTCTCCTATCTATCTCCTATCTATCTATCGCCCATCTAATACTATCTCCTATCTATCTACTACTATCTCTCTATCTATCTATCTATCTAGCTATCGCCATATCTATCTATCTCCTATCTATCTATCTATCTATCTACTATCTATTCCTCGTATCTGTCTATTCCCAAAAAAATTAGACTGCAATTGAAAAATTGGTTTAAAAAAAACGATTGTGTTCTTAATTTAACCCCCAAAACATGAACATTTCCGGCACCTCTTTTCCGGATCCTTTCACAAACCTCAAGATCTTTGTCTATTTATATATCTACACAATAAAACAAATATAAAACTTGTAAGAATGGAGTAATCTCCCTGCTCCTCACCTTGGGGAATCACAGCAGCCGCCAGTAGACAACAGTATCTCAGGTTTGGACATGTCGGGGGCTCCTCCCGCTGGGGTCCTGGATTTGCATTCCTACCTGCACAGTGTTCCGGGTAGAAATGTGAGGAGGGCAATAAGTCTGCAGCGCTGCGCCGCTCTCCTGAGTGTTTGTGTGGGAGGTAAAGTCTTACAGATCAGAGAGCGGTGATATAAGATACATGTATCACACATAACATACATGACAGGAATACAGGTCTCATGTTCCCCTCTGTACAACACCCGGGGCACGCGCATACTGTAAACCACTCACAACTCCCCTTCAACTCCACGGAAAATCTCTACATCTCTGTACATCAGGGTTGGTTGCTTCGGCGACTCTTTGTAGCTGGACCCTCGGCAGCAGTGTTCTCCAGATTGAAAGGCCAATGTGGGATCAATCAGCACAGGAAGAAAGTCGGTTCCATTTTACCAGTATTTTTATTTCTAGAAGCTCGCATATATACCAACCAGCACAACTCAATTAACGTGCCCCCAAGAGACAATCACTGCCGAAAGACAATTCAAGAGAGGACAGGAATCATGCGGGTATTAATCTTTCTGGGTAACTGGATCTCAAACTGATCTCCATTAGCAAGAAAGATCACAAAGCTAAACTCACCGTGGACCACAGTTTATTTACTTGATGAACATAAGTTAATGTGATTGATCTGATAAGCGAATCATGAGGTGATTGCAAACTGGAGAACAGACTAAACCACAAAGTGGTACAGGAAGTCAGTGAAAAAGTGGTGGAGGAGTGTCATGATTTTACGGGAATGTTCGTCGATCTTTCTTATCAGAAACATGCAGCGTGAATAGGCAGTGTATCAGAACCTTCTTCAACAACCTGTGGTTTCCTCCTTGTGAAGCAGGGAAAACACGAAACAATGAAATGAAAACATTGATGGCAAAGTTCTGTCCAAATATGCCAAGAACAAGAAGAGGACTGAGGGAACTATCCCACAGCCCTTGTCAGAGACAGTAATTCCATACGCTGCGATCTGCCTGAAGTCTTCCCATTCGGTGACTGGTTGGCCTTCAGAAAAAATGTCATTACAGGCGGTCCCTACTTGCACACAACTTACAGACACCCCTAGTTTTACAGACAGACCCCTCTGAAACCCTGAGTGAAGACGTTCTGAATGCTTTACTATAGTCCCACAGCGTGCAAGGATCAGCTTGTAGGTTGTCATAATGCGCTTTTATGCATGATCCTTAGTGCCATTACAGCAAAAATATTTTAACACTCCATTTTTTTTGGGCTGGATCCAACAATATACAAGTATAGTTCAATTACAACAAATTCAACTTAAGAACAACTCCGGAACCTATATGTACATAAACCCCGGGGACTTCCTTGTTGTAACAACCTTTCCTCTGTTCTGGAATGATCATCATGGTTTGTTGCAAACTAAAGAATATTTTGTTGATTTAATTTTGGTAATTATGTTAAAGGGAACCTGTCAGCCGAAATTGACCTAATAAACACTAGCAGTATATGTTTCCAAGCAGCGCAACACTTCCAGATTAGTTTCTTCATCAGACCCGGGTGTGAAGGAATCATCACAGAAAATCCTACTTTGAAGTGAATGCACACTTGGTTGATAAAGTCAAGGAGTGGTGGAGCTTAAAACTGAAGTCAAAGCCCTTCAAGTTTTTGATGCCTGCATCAGAGGACACATAACCACGATCTCCTTAAGTCCGATGCATGATGTTCAATCCAAAGGAGGAGGCTCCCCTCTTGACGTCAGTGTTAATCAAACCTCACCCTCCTTGACTTTAATACACCCAAATTACATCTCACTCAAAGTGGATTTTGTAATGATGCCTACCAATCTGGACCATGAAGAAAACAGCGTAACAAGAAGGGTTTTACGCTGTTGTATATATTATGTGGGGGGTTTATTAGGCCAATGGCTGATGACAGGTTTCCCTTTAAAGGACAACCTGTCATCAGGTTTCTGGTTTCACTTGTCCTTCACTACTACCTGTTGGACCAGCCTCACAAGGATCCCATCACGCCTTTATCTAGTCATCTTCATACATTATACATTGCAAATCATCGTTATATAGGTAAATGAGGCTGGTCCCCTGGTCTAAGAGCACGTGATGTCACCCCCTGTTAACACCCTCCCCTCGCCTCCCCCTGCTCATGATCTGTGTGTAATGTATAGTAAGCGTCCTGTGACCTGTTGTAATCTCTCCTATACACACAGCAGCCTGCAGGGGGTGTGGCCACCAGCACTGGAAGAACATCGTTATACAGCTCACATCATTACCAGGCTGTTAAGTCCAAACACTGGGGTGTGGCTGTACCTCCACTCTGAATTAAGCTGGAACAGCTTGAATATGCTTAACTGCTCATTGGGACCATTCACAGGTCATTATGCATACAGCTTTAGGACTCATTGTTAGGGTTGACAGGCATGTAGAGGGACACTGAAGGGATAGAAGCCATGCTCTCTAACTGGCAGTTATGAAATTATATTTAGTTTAGGGGGGTTATTTTGCCTGAAGTTCTCTTTCAAACCCTAGTTCTGAGTGGAGGATTACCGTTACTATTATAAAGTATCCAGTGTGATCACAAAATATTTTCTAACTATGATCCCGCGGTGTTTATAAATGGAAGAAGCATCACTAAGAGGCCGAGCGTAACGTAAAAATAAAGAAGTAAAAAAGCAGCCCTCAGAATTTAGTTGATAGAAAAAATCAGGCCCTTATTTCCCATGAGCACGCCGTGGGGCAGCTGGCATGTGGATCCCTCATAGCTGTGAGCCTTTCTGTAGGCAAGTGATAAGTCATCATACCATAAAAATATCCAATATCTCATGATGTTACATCCTAAAATTGGGACCATTTGCAAACATATCAATATTTTAAAACGTGGGTCAAAAAACACAAACCAACTACTGTAATGATAAACGCCAATGATCCAGGTATATCAGAAAATTAATCATTTGTGGGCTGGTCCTGAACTGTGTATAGTGAAGAATAGTGTAAGTGGTGAACCAATCCACTTACACTGGATCCAAAATGGAGTAGTATCATAGACACAGAGCGTTCAAACCAACGGTAATACGGAGGCCTAAGTGTGCACGAACAGATTACCTGAGAAGAACCTGGCACTGCTGGACATGTGGGGCACAGGACGCAGGATCACTTCCTACGGGCGAGGAGCCAAGGGTATTGGGAGGGAGCATGTTATGATGGGATGGGGAGGGCCTCTCGCGATCTCTTCCTTCATTTCTGCGTTTTCCAGTGACGGGTTATGCCCATTATGCTGGAATGTATATTAATGTTTGACCCTAACCGGAGTGAGCATGATATTAATGGGGTTTTGGCGGCTGCTAATAAAAAAGCATCAAAAGGCGGAGCCTGACTGAGTCGAATGGCCGGACGTGTAGCTGAGAGCTCGGATTAAAACTCTAAATCTTACTAAATAGCGACCCTGACTCCCCCACAATGGGCAAATGTAAAGAGCGGGCGCAAGGAGAGAACGTCCGAAACACCCAGAAGGAGAAAGGCCAAGGTGATATGGAGAAATTCCCCAATAAAGCTGACCATGCCACTGGCGGAAACTCACAAAATGTCCGCCGAAATGAGCAGGCGAGGAGCAGCAAGAGACTCATAGGCAGAGACTGGTTACAGAGGAGACCTCAACCCGGAGCGTCACCATGGCCGGACCCATGCTGAGAAGCTTATGGCACACGCACTCTACCGGTGATGAAGAGCATAGGCAGCCTCCTAAGAGGTACGCACAATAGGGCAGAGGTGGAAGCACTAGAAGCACACACAGACAGCATCACTGACCATAGTGCTGCGGCACAACTTTGAGCAACAGTCGGATGCACTGAATACGGCCTACTCTCTCATAGAGAGACCGGGAAAAAAACCGCAGCATACGTAAGATATTACGGTACGGGGCTTCTCTTTGAGATCTGGGCACTCTTGGCACTCTTTGGAGATCTCTAACTGTAGAATTAGAAGAGCTAACTCCCATCACAATCGAGCGCATAAACCCGCTCCCGCGACCACCACTTGAAGGCTCAGACCCACCGATAGACGTTTGTCCAGCTTGCTGGCTCCAGAGATGCAGCAGATATATTATAGCAGCAAGGGAGAAAAAAAAAGATATACCTTTGATGACAGCAGATTTTTAGATTCCAGGATTGCTCCTCACCCGCTTAAATAAAAGCGTAGGCTACTTAAGCCTCTCACAGACATTAAGGCACAATAATATATTGTTTAAGTGCTTTTCCATTTGGCCTACCCTTTCAGTCTGCAGGCAGAATGATTGCAGCTATCACGACTCCTGAAGTCTAGTAAGCCTGGCAATATCTTGAAATAGAACCGTGGTTATACAATCCTGGTTACCTTCCTGGAAAAGGGACGCAGAACTAACCCCTGACTGCCACAAGTGGAGAAGAGTGGACCCCAGTCGGGCAAAGCACAGGAAACCGAAAATGAAGAAAAGAGAGTCACGACGACTGGCTCCCCATCCAGTACTAGTCGCCTACAAGAGGTCAGAAGGATGACCACCAGGCTAAGAAACTTAACAGTTTAAGGTACGTCCTTTTTCAGATGTTGTTATATCCTAGATGGAAATATGAGTGGACCCAATTGATTTGCCCGGATGGCTTGAGAATGGCATCCAAAAAGAAATCTTTACTTGCTGAGTTGTAACCCCCAATCAGGCAACATGTTGATATTTACCCCTCCCCCCAGGGCTCCCCGCCTTCGCGGAAATTTAAACTCTATGGAGGCGCAAACGGGGTTCTCTACAGGAATTATGAGGCCTAGGCTCTCCGTTAGTTTTTTAATAAGTTTATGAAGAGCAGCTGCAGAAGGTTCATGTGGACGCCAAAGTTCATTCTTCTTTGAAAGGTTTATGCACTGATTTAGTGACACAGTTTATATAAAAAAACTTAGGTAGACTAGTAACAAATATAGTGGGAATGGTGTATAAGAGTAACCACTTTAATGTACGAGGATAACGCAACCTGCAAAAGAGGGTCTCAATTTTTGTACTGCTCAAAGAGAAAACAAAAGAGACACACTGGGAGCAGACAAAATACCCGAGATTACCTGTAATCTATTCTCACATACCTACCAAGCAACCGGTAAAGCTCAGCGCTAGACGGGGTGCATTCCACATAACAAACGGTTCCCTTCACACACAAACCGGACATGGGTGACCCAGAAGGTAGTTTGCTACCTGGTAAATGGAAAATTGGGAATGTAGGGTTCTTGATAGCACTTTACTCTCCAAATACAGGCCAGCTAACCGCGGCTAAAGAGTACTCTGAAAAATAGACGCATTAACACGTGGTCTAAGGATAATAGGAGGAGACTCAACATGCCATCGTATTTGAGATGAGCGAGTATCCGTCCGAGCTTTGATGTCGTTCGATTATTAGGGGTACCGGAACGGCTCGTTGCTAGCGCAAGTATTCCCCTGCTCGAATCGAGCACTTTGATTAAAAAAACAACAGTGAAGAATAGAATGAAAAAACAGTGACACAGGATCATTTTAAGTGAGACACGTGCAGATGCAGAATGATTACGATGTTCGGCACTCTGCTTACTTGTCGGGAGATCCGCGGGAACGGTGCAACGAACAAACATAGTATAGAAACAATAAGTGTGGAAGGAACACGTGAGGACAAGACACGCCCGGAGCAGCAGCATGGAGACACGCCGGAAGCAGCACAGAGACACATCGGGGAAACAAGGACAGAGTCTGGTGAGCAGCAGAACATCACGGAACAGGACAGTAGACATCGGTGGGGACAGCCTGACAGAGACACATCGGTAGCAGAACAGAGACATCCGGGTGACGCAGCAGACACGTGGAGCCTCATGTACACGGGGAGCCAGCACAGAGACATTGGTAGCACACAAGACATCGAGCAGCACAGACAATCGGGAGCAGCACAGAGACATCGGAGCAGCACAAGCGTCGGAGCAGCAAGAGACTCGGGATCAGCCAGAGACATCGGGGAGCCCAGGCGAAAGCAGCAGAGACATCGGGGAGTCAGCACAGAGACATGAGCAGCACCAGAGCAATCGGAGTCAGCACAGAGACATCGGGGCGCCCAGCAGGACTCGGGACATCACGAGACATTCCACACGTTCTCCCGACAAGTAAGTAGATTGTCCAAACATCTGTAATCTATTCTTCACTGTGTTTTTTCACTGTGTTTTTCACTTAAATTGCTCTGTGGTCACTGTTTTTATTCTATTCTTCACTGTTTCTCACATCTGATAACTTTATCGAGATATATACTCGCGGAACAGTGAAGATAGATTGCAGATGTTTGCATACATCTGATAACTTATCAGAAGACTTCTTTTTCATTAAATACACATTTATTCCCGAACATGTCCCTTTGAAAAATGTCGGGTCTCCATTACTTCAATGGGGCTCGTTATTCGAGACGAGCACTTCGAGCATCAGGAAAGTTTGTCTCGAATAACGAGCACTCGAGCATTTATGTGCTCGCTCATCTCTATCCTCAATCCTTTGATAGATTCTCTAACGGCAAATCTCCCACTCAAGAAAGCTCTAAACGCTTTACGCAAATCAGCACCAATTCAAACTAAGACACATGCGTATATGCATCATCTAAGAAAGACATTCTCACTATCAAATACACACAAGTCTTATCAAAGGCTTGACTACTACTAATAGACAGTTCAATGGCCAATATGATAAGGAGCTGATTATGGGGTCAGATAACAATCTCAGACCACTCAACTCCCTGTCACATCACACTGAGCTTCCAAACCCTGCCGGAAGAACAAATGTGTGGAGTCGAACGAAACACTATTAGACTCAGAAAATGACGCTCTAGACCATGATGCGAACCTTTTAAGAGCCTGAGGTGCCCAACCAACCAAAAGCAACATATTTTTCCCAAAGTGCCAAATGCCAATTTAAAGTAACTTATTGCTCCCAGCTCTGTCACAGATTCAAACGTATTGGTGTCCTGAAGACACCAATACAGTACAAAGATGGAGCAATGTGGATTATTATTGTAGCTTTCCCTCTACTGTCCCTCTAATGGGATGAATCACAGGCCCTGAGATGGGGCTTCAATGATATCCACTCCTCCTGTACTTCAAGTCACATTAAAATGTGCAAATATGGCACGTTCTGGGTTTCCCTGTGAACTGCAGGAGAGAGGAATCCTGAATGGTGACCTTTGTGCTGGGTGTGGCCTGGGTGCCCACAGAGAGGCTTAGAGTGCCACCCTGGCACCCGTGCCAAGGTTTGCCACCACTGCTCTAGACATAAAGTAAAAACTTGGAAACTATTTCAGAGACCCTAAGCTTGCAGAACTACCCCTGCCACTCGCTGGGAAGCATGATACAACCAAAGAAGGGAAATTAAGGCTCACTAGAAAGTAGTAGATCTCTTAATATAAAAGCTGCAAAGAATTACCAAAAGCTAAATTCAATATTATGCCCACTGGGATAAGACCAAATTATGGCACAGCAGCTACACAAAGAAAAGGAAGAATTTCATACAAGCTATCACTACACACCAGGGGGTGGGGGGCTAGAGAGACTGATACTAAAAAATACGAGGAAATATAGGCAATTCTACCAACAGCTTTATATCTACACCCCACCCAATCTAGTAAACACACCAAACCAACCTAACAAAATCTGACTTCCCTATTCTCTAAATTTACCATCTCTGATGCTAGACAAGCACTCCTTAATTGAGCCAGTCATACAAAAGACGTTGCACATTATTAATTAAGTGTTATTTTTTTTTTGTGTTTTTTTGTTTTTTTATCAAACGATGCTATCCCCTATTGCTATGGCTAGTTTCTAACATACCTACCAGCACACACACTGGATTTTGTGCTGTGCCTGATGACTTTTAGTTTTGAAAAAAAAAAAAAGAAAGACAAAAAGCAGACTGTGTCTAATTCATCAAACCCCTAATAATTGTCCCACTTCGGTGTTTGAGGTGGATATGCGTGTCACTAAGAGCTAAACACAACGTAGCAAGTCCCCCTGCAAATTCCTCACAATATGGTACTGGCTGCACTACTAATGCCAGCAACCCAGCCACAAGCAAACCAAAAATTTAAATATATGCTATCTAGCCCTAGAAGGGCTGTTGGGTTCTTGTAAAGATCACTCCTGCCTAACACTATTCCTAATAGAACACCCTAACGCTTCCCTGACCAGCAAGCAGCTCTCTCCCTAGCGCCATCCAGACACAGATGATCCAGCACGCAGGCGGGCTAGTCTATCCAGGGTCACCTGATCTGGCCAGCCAACCACTGCTATCTACGTGTAGGGTACCACGTCATGCTGGGTGGAGTGCAGAGTCCTCTTGGCTTGTAGATTGGCTCTGTTTCTGGCCGCCAAAAAGCAAAACGCGGAGCTGCCATTTTCTCGAGCGGGCGAAGTATTCGTCCGAGCAACGAGCAGTTTCGAGTACTCTAATGCTCCAACCAGCATCAAGCTTCAGACGAGTAGTGTTTTCGCTCATCTCTAATAACCGATCAATGAGAATTTATTTGTAGTCATATCATGTTTCTAACATTTATATCAATTTTTAAATTTGACTACACTTTGGGTGCTGGAATCCTCCTCTTTACTACAGACTATTGTGGCCTTTTGTACAGTAACCACCATTGACTACTCCTTCAGGTTCACACCAATTTCCGTTTTTTTGCCTTCATCCTTATTGTTACCTCATTCTGAGAGCCCTAATTTTTTTTACTTTTAGCGATGAGAGTTTTTATTTGCAAAACAAGCTAAATTGCCCCCTAGCCACCTTTTTACATTTTTGTTTACTTTGTTTTTAAGACGGTCCTTCTGTGGTCAAATTCACGGGAGTACAAGTGGTGATCCCAAATATTGCTCAGACCATAACTGGATACAAATTCTTTTAATATAAAATTCAAAAGACGTAAGACATGGGTACTTCACACAATCTTCGGCTATACAGCCGAATTTTAATACTGAAGATATATAAAGTTAATTGTTTTTTTATGGTTTGATATGAACTTAATCCATTATTCCTTAGAAAAACTTATGGAGAAAAACTGTTGTCAAACATTCTGAACTGGGACTTTTCAATATCTTGATTTTTTTTCAACTTCAGAATTTGAAGTTTGAAGTCATTTCATTTTGCTTTGATCATTTCTGTGAATGATCCTTTATTGTTCAGAAAGGGAAGGCTTTGGGTTTTTTATGAATTTAGAATATTAACTTACATAAAAGTTTCTCACCTCATATTATGGCAGTAATTTGTGCAAACATATAAACATTTGTTCACTTTTCATTCCAATTTTTATGGGTAGCAAATTGTAAGAGAAAAAAACACCAATTCAACATTTAGGCATTTTACCTCTCATGGTCGTCTCCTGAAACCTTGGAGACCTGATCACTCATACAATATACTATAATACTGACGTCTTTGAGAGGCGTCCAGTTCAGGATAACTCTCACCACTTCTCCAATACAGGTTTCAGCCAGCACTGATACTGTACAATACAGCAGACACCGCCCTGTATGCAAAGCTATAGAGCCCCCTTCATATAATCATCAGTAAAATCAGATGCTGCTGAGTGTGTACGACGAAGTCCCTCTGAGCAATTCCAAATCCTTTGGATGTCCCCCTTGCTAAATTGTCTAATAGAGACCAGAGGAAATGATTGCTCCATTGGTATCTGTGATCTGTCCACCAATCATCTTCGTTTTTGCAGATGGAACCTACCGCTCTTTTACAAGGGCTGCTCTCGTAATGTACCATGTTGATTGGCAACCCGACCCAAGGCAAACACTGGTTCTCTTATGGATCACACAAAGTGTTGCAGTGAGATCGTACAGGGTTCATATGAGAGTAAGTACAGAAGCAATGGATTTGTTAAGGTCATAATTTACTTCAAGTAACATTAATCACTGTGGATATGCGAGAAAAAGGGGAGGGGAACCGAGAAAATCAGCGTAACTATTGTGAGATTGAATGTTAGGGGTGCTCTTGGGTGAGGAGGTGCTCTTGGGTGAGATTGGTACTCACCTTTACTGGTTGGCTAGAGACAGTCACAATGCTGGGTCAGGCAATATGTGTGAGTAACCGCTGCTGCGTCCCCCCACCCTCGCCCCAAGGTTGGGTAACAAGGCGTATAGCAAATGGGCTGGAGGGGAGTTCACTGTTGTACCTCCCTTTGGTGTAAAAAATGAGACGTCTGGATGGCGCTGGTCCTCAGGGGTAAAAGGTTTCCTTTTATTCAGAGTTTTTTTTTGACACGCGTTTCGCACTACACGAGATGCCCAGGTGTCCAAAAAGTACTCTGAATAAAGGAAACCTTTTACCCCTGGGAGCAGCGCCATCCAGATGTCTCATTTTTTACACATAGGGAGGTACAACAGTGACCTACCCTCCAGCTCATACTAACTTAAAAGGCCCTAAGTAATCTATATCTTGTTATACCCCTGCCCGACCCTCTGCTGGGGGAATCTCAGTAAGGCACTTAAGGGATGACTACATTTTCTAGGTAAGTCTAGTCTGATGCTCAGTATCCACCATTAGCAGGACCATTATATTATAACACAGGTTTTTTAAAAATTCTTTAGTGCCGGAACCTCAGGAGCCCAGTGGGGTTAGATGTCCCCGGCTGTTTTACACAATACACTTAAGAGGATTAAAAGTGATGAGACATGAGTGCCGGGACGGATGGACAATGCCACACAAGTTCCTCAACAGTCCTGAAGCCAGGTAACTTTATGGAAATTCCTCAAAAACTAATATTGTAAAATATTTCGTCGTTGAATATAGATAGTTATATATAAGGTTCAGAGATTCATCTACTACAGATGAGTCCACAAGAAACGCAATAAAGTGTCAGGTAATAATGGTTTAAAGGGAGGGGAGAAGAGTTTGCGGCAGATAAGTATCCACCCCGAGGACAGATAATGACGTTTAGAGCTTACACAGGGCAAACTGCTCGGATGTTAGATTGTATCTCATATAATAGAGAAGAAACATGTCATTTATTAAAGAACCCCAAAGGACCATTGGTGTACAGTGTTGCAAGGTTGATGTCGTTAGTTGTGTCTTCAGTGCCCCACAAGCCTGGGCTGCAATGCTGCATATTCTGAACCTATTATTATTAAGACTACGACCCTCACTGATTCCTCTATGACATTTATTTTGGCACCAAAAGATGCTTCCTATTAGATGAGAACTGACCAGAAGAAGCTTTCACATCAAATCATCTAATTATTCCAACTCCTAATGGTTAATGATAGTTTACCTGATTGTTATCTGACAGATGACACGATAATCGGCTTCTCCTTCAGGCTGTATAATCTCCAAATTCTGCGAAACAGATCTGGGCCATCTGATTGGCTCCAAGCCTAAACTCAACAGTTTTTACCTGCACAGTCCGGCCAAACCTGTGGGTGAAGAAGACAAGAACAATGAACGGAGTTATCTAACTTAAAGGGTTTTCCCTGATGAACAAGTTTCTTATATTTTACTCAGGATTGAAATAGAAATTCTCTAATTCACTGTTATTAATAAAATAACATTTCTCACCAATATAAAAAGTCCACCTGTCTCTATCAGTTCCCTGGTTCATACAATTTCAATTGCTCCTGGATCTTCTACATCAATCTAACTGTGTTGTGAAAGAGAGAAGATGTAGTAAGCTGGCCTGTGTGTAATTGCATCTCATGGATCTATCATCTCTGATGTCCTCATCTCTCTTTCTCTGTGTCGATACTAGTCAAATGTTTCAGAATCTAAATGAAGGTATATAACCCGTACCCTGATAATCTAGCCCATTGTTCAGCCCACAGCACTAGATGGACTATAATGTGTCTGCTTAGAGAGACTCGCCACCCGCCCACCCCTGGAATCTTACACCACCAATAACACTAAGTAACATGTAAAGAAAGGGGTAAAATTATCTTTATTGTACAAACATCACTGGGGGATTTGAGATTTTTTTCTTTGTGGGCATACCCCCTTTAAATTGAATCAAAATTGGTATCTTACGAATCCTTAATGTTATGTGTACACTTCTAGTCCTGCGATTATTAAAGTAGCAGGTACAAAATAAAGCAGCCTCATATTCGGCAACAACATAAACACAATCCTATCCATCTGGCGCGCGCCCTAAACAGAGAGTTCTCCTAACCACCACTAACTATAAAGTCACCTGCAAGAATCGCTGTCCCAGGCCTGGAGGTTCAGGGCTGTGTGTGCTCTCCAGCCTACTTTCTGAGCCCCCCTTCAGCTCTGCTCAGCAGCTTTATATCCCCGCTGATTGGCTTGCTTCCACCACCTTTGTCCAAGGTGCTGAGCAAACACAAACCTGTCCTGGCCTAACATGGAGGTGGAATGGACCCCCCCCACTACCGCCCCTGCAATCCATTCCACATACATTTGCAGGACAGTTTTAAAACAGCTGCTCCAAAATACTTGTTTGAGCCGTACTTCCCGGATTTCCATGTTTGCAGCTGGACACACACCACCCCCGCGTAAGACCTTTGCATAATAGGCAACCCAGGGTAAGATATCCACCCATCCACAGTTAAGCCCTACAGTTTCACACATACCCTCCCCTCCCCCGCTGTTTGACCCTGTGGGGACCTACACACTTTGGGCCATCAGACAGTGAGTACATGACAGGGTATCGCCATCCCATGTAGCTTTATAGCTCGGTGTTCTAACCGTAAACTTGACATTTGTAACATTAGGAACCACCTTGTGACCCGGGCGTTCCTCTCTTAGCCAGGGACCCGGATGTGGGGTTCGGTTTTTGATGTCATACAACCCGGTAGTTGGAGAACACATTGCCGTTCCAGAGAACAAGCTCCTTACTTCCCTGAATCTGGGCCCTGGAGAGGGTCTCCGAGATCCGTACTTCGGCACCTTGGCATCGGGTACACCTTCCTCCTGTGTCACGTTCTTGAGATCAACCTTTTTCTTTTTTCTACTCCCGGCTTGTCAGGATTCCTCTTTCCCTCCATGACTTTTGAGTTTTCACGTGTCTATCTGTTCTGGTTTGATCCTCCCCAGGCTGATATACCTTGTAGTTAACCTCCTGCACTTTCTCCATAAACCTCATATGGACTTGCGATTTTTGCCAAGAGCTTACTCTCAACGTTGTCACAAAACTAACACTCTGTCACCTGGGTTAAAGGTCCTGAGTCTGGCTGATCTATTGTAGACCCTCCACTGGCTTTTCGGTGCCCTTGTCATGTCTCATTTACAAGGGTATCACCGCCGATATGCAGTTCCCTGCATAGGGAGACATGTTCGATCACACTATGTTGGGGGGTCCTTTCTTTCCAAAAAGAAGAATATAATAGGCTGGCCAAATCACCAGAACATCACAAGGCATTGTAGGTGTATTATTGATTATTATTATTATTATATTATTATTATTATTATTATTATTATTTTTAGGCGATAGCCTGAGAGCCATCGATTTGCTTTATACGGAGAGCAATCAATTTCTCCAATAATGGACTCACATAGCCCAAACCAACTTAATAACCCATGCTTTCCATCTCCAAGGAAATCCCCCCCCCCAAAAAAACCATATTCCCCCTATTCATTCCTGTGGTTTACTCTGTGTTCCTGACTATGTCTATGATGTGTCTTTTGTGCTCTGGAGCCAACGTATTTCCAGTTTCCCAAGGATCAATAAAGCTTTATGTGTTATATTCTGACCCCCAACCTCTGACCTGGTGCTACAAGAAGAGAAGCCTGAGCTCTCACACCTCACAGGTTTTTAGTCCGTCTATTGCCATCCTGTCGTCTCTACGATTTCTGTGTACTTTATATAATCTTACTATTGTTTTACAGTTTTTTTGTTTAATATCTTTCGATGATCACTGCCCATGTTGTATAAACGCTGTGATTTTTCTGTTTCCTGCTAACACTCATGTCTTGACGAGAACTATTTTCCTGAAGCTTCACCATCAACGTATACTCAGTTATTATCGACATAACCTCAAACTCAGTTCATAACTGAACTGTTTAATAAACAATGGACACAAACATTGCAGATTCAGGTCTCCAGACCCTCTCCCAGCCCGAACAACCCAAATGTGGTGCAGAACTTCTTAAATATGTGTGCAAGGAATTGCGCTAAAACAAGGAGGTGTAAGTTTAAAACGAAACGGCACACGGCCCTTAGTAATGTTTCTTCGTGAATTAACATCTGAGTCAAATTCACCAAGGTATAGATAAGAGAACAAGTGCAGAAAGGCAGGAACTAATCTCAAGAGTATATTTCTTAGAATCATTTTACAATAATCCTCCTCTAGACACTCTACTATTTCCACTCTTCAGGTATCTGAGCTCCTCCATGACATTTTAAGTATTTGACATCATCAAACTGGCATTAAAAATTCATTAGGCATCACATTTCTTGCAATATGTCCATATAATATCAAGAATATCAGCTATATAATAGCAGAGGAAGAAGAAACAATCGAAATTTTCAAACTTGAACAAAAATATTATGTAAACTGCTGGAATAATTTCCCTTAAGACATCATAATCCTCATCCGGCCATGGGTACCAACACAAACACCGAGAATAACTTTTTACCAACCATTACAATCACTGATCAAGTCTTTACATACACACAGAATGCTCCAACATGCTCGGGGAAAGAAAAGATCGAATAAAGAGTGAATAAAGGTCTAGGACTATGGTTGGTTGCCCATGGCAAAAATAAATAGATAGTAAAAAGGAAGTAGGAAGATGCTTATTAGTGAGTTTCATTTCTGCTGCCAGAGATTATTGATGGAGCTCCCATTTTATGTATTGGTATATGGTGAGAGGATGATTCAACTTCGAACTACAAATGCCAACAGTTTCAAGAAATCTACTTTCACAATAAACCGGGGGCATGACTCTTAATCCAGGACTGGGACTCTGATAAACTTGTTATATTTGTTTTATTGCGGAAACTGATGCCTTCCAAATAGGTTGGAGGCACCTGATTCCTTAGACCTTCTGTAGCTTTAGTGACTTCACCTGAGCGTATTCCTAAGGGTATTCACTTAGAAGGATTCGGGTTCTTCTAAGGTCGTGCGCCCAATATCCAGTAGGTGTGCTGCGTGTGCCGAGTCCGCCGGAGGTTTACCTTATTCTTTCCCGGTGCATGTAAGTGCTTGATCTTGCGGCACTTTTCGTTTTAATTCTGTGGTTTTTTTCCGAATCCATGGGTTGGTCCGATGGCCAGCCCCCCCATTTCTGACGCATGAAATGCGCGCATTGTGTGGAATTTCAGAATCGCGTTTACCCAAGAAGCCCTTACAAGGCTTACTGTAAAGCCATACATACCCCATTGGAGAGCCTATTGGGGGGATAGCCTTTTGAAGAGACCACCTAACAAAAAAATTGCCGTATTGGCACGTATGATGGCATATGCCTCTGAAGTCACACGTATATTTCAAAAGCATTGGCAAATACTCAAATCTGGAACTATCAAGTCCTTTTTCAACTACGTAGACTTAAGACGCAGTAAGAACTTGCAGGCTTAACCTAGTAAAGACCTTTCTCCCTCCGATGACACCCATCCAAACTGGTTTAAATCGACATTAGGAGCTCATATCATGGGAATAACCATCAAGGGGACATGATCTTATCAGATTCTGGGTCTTTGCAAAATAAAATGGGACCAAGGGGAGGCTAGTTGATCAAAAAACTACTTTCAAGTTGAAGCAAATTGGATCTAACCAACTGGATTGACTGAGCCCTAAAGGACTCAATGAAGGGTTTTCCTTCTCTGCATTCCTTTCATTGCTATATGTGTTGGTTTTCGTGAATAATAAATAAGATCACTCAGAGACAGGAGCTTAAGGGATTTTATTTGGGTACTATCACGTAAGAATTTTCCAAATCAAGCAGCAAACATAATGACATGTATATGCAATGGACAAAAAGGAATCACTATTCAAGTAAAACAAAAGTGGAAGTAAAGTAGATATAGATCTGTCACACGTATGTGCATGTGTTGTATAACAGTTATAATGACACCTGCACATACGTGTGACAGATCTATATCTATTTTACTTCCACTTTTTGTTTTTACTTGAATAGTGATTCCATTTTTTGTCCATTGCATATACACTGTCATTATGTTTGCTGCTTGATTTGGAAAATTTCTACTGTGATAGTACCCAAATAAAATCCCTTAAGCTCCTGTCTCTGAGTGATCCTTATTTATTATCACGAAAACCAACACATACTATGCAATGAAAGGAATGCAGAGAAGGAAAACCCTTCATTGAGTCCTTTAGGGCTCAGTCAATCCAGTTGGTAGATCCAATTTGCTTCAACTTGAAGTAGTTTTTGATCAAAATCTCCTCCCCTTGGTCCCATTTTTATTTTGCAAAGACCCCAGAATCTGATAAGATTCATGTCCCCTTGATGGTATTCCCATGATATGAGCTCCTAATGTCCGATCTTAACCAGTTTGGATGGGTGTCATCAGGAGGGAGAAAGGTCTTTACTAGGTAATCCTGCAAGTTCTTACTGCGTCTTTAAGTCTAGTCTAGTTGAAAGGACTTGACTAAGTTCCAGATTTGAGTATTTGCCAATGCTTTTGAAATATACGTGTGACTTCAGAGGCATATCCATCATACGTGCCAATACAGCAAATTTTTTTGTTAGGTGGTCTCTTCAAAAGGCTATCCCCCAATAGGCTCTCCAATGGGGTATGTATGGCTTTACAGTAAGCCTTTTGTAAGGGCTTCTTGGGTAACCGCGATTCTGAAATTCCACATACAATTGCGCCGCATTTCATGCGTCAGAAATGGGGGGGCCTGGCCATCGGACAACCCAATGGATTCGGAAAAACCACAGAATTTAATAAACGAAAAGTGCCGCAAGATCAAGCACTTACATGCACCGGGAAGAATCAGGTAAACTCCGGCGGACCTCGGCACAGCAGCTACACCTACTGGATATTGGGCGCACGACCTTAGAAGAACCCGAATCCTTCTAAGTGAATACCCTTAGTGAATACGCTCAGGTGAAGTCACTAAGCTACAGAAGGTCTAAGGAATCAAGGTGCCTCCAACCTATTTGGAAGGCATTCAGCTTTCTGCAATAACAAATATAACAAGTTTATCAGAGTCCCAGTCCCTGGATTAATGAGTCATTGCCCCCGGTTTATTTTGAAAGTAGATTTTCTTGAAACTGTTGGCATTTGTAGTTCGAAGTTGAATCATCCTCTCACCATATAACAATACTATAAATGGGAGCTCCATCAATAAATCTCGGCAGTGATCATCGAAAGATATTAAAACAAAAACTGTAAAACAATAGAAAGATATATAAAGTACACAGAAATCGTAGTTACGACAGGATGGCAATAGACGGACTAAAAACCTGTGAGGTGTGAGAGCTCAGGCTCTTCTCTTCTTGTAGCCTCCAGGTCAGAGGTTGGGGGTCATGAATATAACACAATAAAGCTTTATTGATCCCAGAGGTTGGGGGTCATGAATATAACACAATAAAGCTTTATTGATCCTTGAGGAAACTGTAATATACGTTGGCTCCAGAGCACAAAAGACACATCATAGACATAGTCAGGAACACAGACGTAACACAGGAAATAGGGGAATATGGTTTTTTTTGGGGGGGGGGGATTTCCTTGGAGATGGAAGCAGGGGTTATTAAGTTGGTTTGGCTGCTCTGTGAGTCCATTTATTGGAGAAATTGATGGCTCTCCGTATAAAGCAAATCGATGGCTCTCAGGCTATCGCCTATAAAAATAATAATAATAATAATAATAATAATAATAATAATAATAATAATCATAATATCACCTACAATGCCTTGTGATGTTCTGGTGATTTTGGCCAGCCTATTATATTCCTTCTTTTTGGAAAGAAAGGACCCCCCACCATAGTGTGATCGAACATGTCTCCCTTATGCAGGACTGCATATCGGCGGTGATACCCCTTGTAAATGAGCACATGACAAGGGCACAAGAAGCCCAGTGTAGGGTCTACAATAGATCAGCCAGACTCAGGACCTTTAACCCAGGTGACAGAGTGTTAGTTCTTGTGACAACCGTTGAGAGTAAGCTCTTGGCAAAATCGCATGGTCCATATGAGGTTATGGAGAAAGTGCAGGAGGTTAACTACAAGGTATATCAGCTGGGGAGGATCAAACCAGAACAGATATGCCACGTGAACCTCCTAAAGTCATGGAGGGAAAGAGAATCCCTGACAGCCGTGGGAGTAGAAAAAGCGTCTGATCTCAAGAACGTGACACAGGAGGAAGGTGTACCCGATGCCAAGGTGCCTGAAGTACGGATCTCGGAGACCCTCTCCAGGGCCCAGATTCAGGAAGTGAAGGAGCTTGTTCTCTGGAACGGCAATGTGTTCTCCAACCTACCGGGTTGTATGACATCATAACCGAACCCCATATCCGGGTCCCTGGCTAAAGAGAGGAACGCCAGGGTCACAAGGTGGTTCCTAATGTTACAAAATGTCAAGTTTACGGTAGAACACCGAGCTATAAAGCTACATGGGAATGGCGATACCCTGTCATGTACTCACTGTCTGATGGCCAAAGGTGTAGGTCCCCACAGGGTCAAACAGCGGGGGAGGGTATGTGTGACACTGTAGGGCTTAACTGTGGATGGGTGATATCTTTACCCTGGGTTTGCCTATTATGCAAGGTCTTACTGCGGGGGTTGTGTTTGTCCAGCTGCAAACATTGGAAATCCGGGAAGTACGGCTCAAACAAGTTATTTCTTGGAGCAGCTGTTTAAAACTGTCCTGGGCCAAATGTATGTGGAATGGATTCGCAGGCTGGTAGTGGGGGGGGTCCATTCCACCTCCATGTTAGGCCAGGACAGGTTTTGTGTTGCTCAGCACCTTGGACACAGGTGGTGGAAGCAGCCTAATCAGCGGGGATAAAGCTGCTGAGCAGAGCTGAGAGTGGGGGCTCAGAAAGTAGGCTGGAGAGCACACACAGCCCTGACCTCCAGGCCTGGGACAGCGATGTCCTTGCAGGTGACTTTATATGTTAGTGGTGAGTTAGGAGAACTCTCTGTTTAGCGGGCGCCCAGATGGATAGGATTGTGTTTATGTTTGTTGCCTGAATATGAAGGCTGCTTTATTTTGTACCTGCTACTTTAATAATCGCAGACTAGACGTGTACACATACACATTAAGGATTCTGTAGATACCAATTTTGATTCAATTTAAAGGGGTATGCCCACAAAAGAAAAATCTCAATCCCCCAGTGATGTTTGTACAATAAAGATAATTTTTAACCCCTTTCTTTACATTGTTACTTAGTGTTATTGGTTGGTGTAAGATTCCAGGGTGTGGGCGGAGTCTCTCTAAGCAGACACATTATAGTCCATCTAGTGCTGTGGGCTGACAATGGGCTTAGATTATCAGGGTACAGGGTTATATACACTTTCATTTAGATTCTGAACATTGTACTAGTATCTGACACATAGAAAGAGAGATGAGACATCAGAGATGATGAGATCCATGAGATGCATATTACACACAGGCAGCTCTACTACATCTCTTCTCTTTCACAACACACTGTTAGATATGATGTTAGAAGATCCAGGAGCAATTGAAATTGTATGAACCAGGACTGATAGAGACAGGTTGGACTTTTTATATTTGTGAAATGTATTTTTATTAATAACAGTGAATTAGAGAATTTCTTATTTCATTATCCTGAGTAAATATAAGAAACTTGTCTTCATCAGCGGAAACCCCTTTAAGATTAGATAACTCCTTCATTGTTCTTGTCTTCTTCACCCACAGGTTTGGCAGGATCTGTGCAGGTAAAAACTGTAGAGTTTAGGACTTGGAGTCCAATCAGATGGCCCAGATCTGTTTCGCAGAATTTTGGAGATATACAGCCTTGAAAGGAGAAGCTGATTATCGTGTCATCTGTCAGATAACAATCAGGTAAATTATCATTAACCATTAGGAGTTGGAATAATTAGATGTATTTGCTGTGAAGCTTCTTCTGGTCAGTTCTCATCTAATAGGAGCCTCTTTTGGTGCCAAAATAAATGCCTCATAGAGGATCAGTGAGTGTCGTAGTCTCTAATAATAATAGGTTCAGAATATGCAGCATTGCAGCCCAGTCATTGGTGGGCACTGAAGACACAACTAACAGACTCAACCTTGCGCACTGTACACCAATGGTCCTTTTGGGTTCTTATAATAAATGACACTGTTTCTCTCTATTATATGAGATACAATCTACACATCCGAGCAGTTTCGCCCTGTGTAAGCTCTAAACGTCATTCTCCTGTCCTCGGGGTGGATACTTATCTGCCGCAACTCTTCTCCCCTCCCTTCTTCAACCTATTATTTACCTGACACTTTATTGAGCTTCTTGTGGACTCATCTGTAGTAGATGAATCTCTGAACTTCCTTATATATAACTTATCTATATTCAAGCTCGAAATATTTTACAATATTAGTTTTGAGGGAATTTCCATAAGAGTTACCTGGCTTCAGGACTGTTGAGTAACTTGTGTGGCATTTGTCATCCGTCCCCCGGCACTCCATGTCTCCATCACTTTTACATCCTTCTTAAGTGTCTTGTGTAAAACAGCCGGGACATCTAACCCCACTGGGCTCCTGAGGTTCCGGCACTAAAGAATATTTTTAAAAGAAACCTGTGTTATAATATAATGGTCCTGCTAATAGGTGGATACTGAGCATCAGACTAGAAATCTACCTAGAAATGTAGTCATCCCTTAAGTGCTTTACTGAGATTCCCCCAGAGGGTCGGGCAGGGGTATAACAAGATATAGATACTTAGTGGGCCTTTTAATGTTACTTGAGCTGGAGGGTAGGTCACTGGTTGTACCTCCCTATGTGTAAAAAATGAGACATCTGGATGGCGCTGGTCCTCAGGGGTAAAAGGTTTCCTTTTATTCAGAGATATTTTGGACAACTCTGGAAGCACTCTGTGTAGTGCGAAACGCGTTGTCCAAAAAAATCTCTGAATAAAAGGAAACCTTTTACCCCTGAGGACCAGCGCCATCCAGACGTCTCATTTTTTACACAAAGGGAGGTACAACCAGTGAACTACCCTCCAGCCCATTTGCTATACGCCCTTGTTACCCAACCTTGGGGCGAGGGTGGGGACGCAGCAGCGGTTACTCATCACATATGCCTGACCCAGCATTGTGACTGTCTCTAGCACAACCAGTAAAGGTGAGTACCCAATCTCACCCAAGAGCACCTCTCACCCAAGAGCACCCCTAACTATTCAATCTCACAATAGGTAGCGCTGTTTCTCTCGGTTCCCCTCCCTTTTTCTCCGCATATCCACAGTGATTAATGTTACTTGAAGTAAATTATGACCTTAACAAATCCATTGCACTTTCTGTACTTACTCTCATATGAACCATTGTTACGATCTTCACTGCAACACTTTGTGTAGATCCTATAAGAGAACCCAGTGTTTGCCTTGGCGTAGGGTTGCCAATCACATGGTACATTACGAGAGCAGCCCTTGTAAAAAGAGCGGTAGGTTCCATCTGCAAAAAGAAAGATGATTGGTGGTTATACAGATCACAGATACCAATGGAGCAATCATTTCCTTCTGGTCCTCTATTAGACAATTTCCAGCAGTGGGACATCCAAAGCCTTTGGAATTGCTCCAGAGGGACTTCGCTCGTACACACCTCAGCAGCATCTGATTTACTACTGATGATATATGAAGGGGGCTCTATAGCTTCTGCATACAGGGCGAGTGTCTGCTGTATTGTACAGTATCAGTGCTGGCTGATAACCTGTATTGGAGAAGTGGTGAAGAGTTATCCTGACCTGGGAGCCTCTCAAAGACGTCAGTATTATAGTATATTGTATGAGTGATCAGTTCTCCAAGGTTTCAGGAGATCGACATGAAGAGGTAAATGCCTAAATGTCTGAATTGGTGTTTTTTTCTCTTACAATTTTGCTACCCATAAAAATTGGAATGAAAAGTGAACAAATGTTTATATGTTTGCACAAATTAACTGCCATATATAATGTGTGAGAAACTTTTATGTAATTTAATATTTCTAAATTCATTAAAAAACCCAAAGCCTTCCCTTTCTGAACAATAAAGGATCACATTCACAGAAATGACTCAAATGTCAAAATGAAATGACTTCAACTTCAAATTCTGAAGTTGAAAAAAATTCAAGATATTGAAAGTCCCAAGTTCAGAATGTTTCTGACAACAGTTTTTTCTCCATAAAGTTTTTCTTTAAGGAATTAATGGATTAAGTCATATCAATACCATAAAAAACAATTAACTTTATATATCTTCAGTATATAAATTCGGCTATAGCCGAAGATTGGTGAAGTACCCATGTCTTACGTCTTTTGAATTTATATTTAAAGAGAATTTTGTATCCATGTATGGTCTGAGCAATATTTGGATCACTACATTGTACTCCCGTGATATTTGGACCACAGAAGGACCGTCTTAAAAACAAAGTAAACAAAAATGAAAAAGGTGGAGCTAGGAAATTTAGCTTGTTTTGCAAATTAAAAAACCTCTCATCGCTAAAAGTAAAAAAAATTAGGGCTCTCAGAATGCAGGTAACAATAAATGAGAAGGCAAAAAAACGGAAATTGGTGCTGAACCTGAAGGAGTTAGTCAATGGTGGTTACTGTACAAAAGGCCACAATAGTCTGTAGTAAGAGGAGGATTCAGCACCCAAAGTGTAGTAACATTTAAAAATATGTATAAATGTTAGAAAATGATACTGACTACAAATAAATTCTTCATTGATCGTTATTAGAGATGAGCGAACATACTCGTCTGAGCTTGATGCTGGTTGGAGCATTAGCGTACTCGAAACTGCTCGTTGCTCGGACGAATACTTCGCCCGCTCGAGAAAATGGCAGCTCCCGCCGTTTTGCTTTTTGGCGGCCAGAAACAGAGCCAATCACAAGCCAAGAGACTCTGCACTCCACCCAGCATGACGTGGTACCCTTACACGTAGATAGCAGTGGTTGGCTGGCCAGATCAGGTGACCCTGGGATAGACTAGCCCCTGCCTGCGCTGCTCGGATCATTCTGTGTCTGGATGCCGCTAGGGAGAGAGCTGCTGCTGGTCAGGGAAAGCGTTAGGGTGTTCTATTAGAATAGTGTTAGGCAGGAGTGATTCTACAAGAACCCAACAGCCCTTCTTAGGGCTAGAATAGCATTATATTTAATTTTTTTTGGTTTGCTTGTGGCTGGGCTTGCTGGCATTAGTAGTGCAGCTAGTACCATATTGTGAGGAATTTGCAGGGGGACTTGCTACCGTTGTGTTTAGCTCTTAGTGACACGCATATCCACCTCAAACACCGAAGTGGGACAATTTATTAGGGGTTTGATTGAATTAGACACAGTCTGCTTTTTGTTTTCTTTTTTTTTTTTTTCAAAACTAAAAGTCATCAGGCACAGCACAAAATCCAGTTGTGTGCTGTCAGTGTATGTTAGAAACTAGCCATAGCAATAGGATAGCATCGTTTTGTTAAAAACACAAAAAAACACAAAAAAAAATTTACACTTTAATTAATAATGTTGCTAACGTCCTTTTGTATGACTGGCTCAATTAAGGAGTTGCTCTGGTCTAGCATCAGAGATGGTAAATTTAGAGAATTAGGGAAGTCAGATTTTTTGTTAGGTTGGTCTGGTGTGTTTACTAGATTTGGGTTGGGTAGATTATAAAGCTGTTGGTAGAATTGCCTCATTTCCTCCGCTATTTTTTTAGTATCAGTCTCTCTAGCCCCCCCCCTGGTGTAGTGATAGCTTGTATGAAATTCTTTCCTTTTTCTTTGTGTAGCTGCTGTGCCATTAATTTGCTGGTCTTATCCCAGTGGGCATAATATTTGAATTTAGCTCTTTGGTAATTCTTTGCAGCTTTTATATTTAAGAGATCTACTACTTTCTCAGGAGCTTTAATTCTTCCCCTTCTTTGGTTGTATCATGCTTCCCATGCGAGTGGCAGGGGTAGTTCTGCAAGCTTAGGGTCTCTGAAATAGTTTCCAAGTTTTTCCTTTATGTCTAGAGCAGTGGTGGCAAACCTATGGCACGGGTGCCAGAGGTGGCACTCTAAGCCCTCTCTGTGGGCACCCAGGCCATCACCCAGCACAAAGGTCACCATTCAGGATTCCTCCTCCTGCAGTCACAGGGAACCCAGAACGTGCCATATTCTGCACTATTTTAAAGTGACTTGAAGTACAGGAGGAGTGGATTATCATTGAAGCCCCTTCTCAGGGCCTGTGATTCATCCCATTAGAGGGACCTTAGAGGAAAGCTACAATAATAATCCACATTGCTCCATCTTTGTACTGTATTGGTGTCTTCAGGACACCAATACGTTTGAATCTGTGACAGAGCTGGGAGCAATAAGTTACTTTAAATTGGCATTTGGCACTTTGGGAAAAATATGTTGCTTTTGGTTGTAGTTTGGGCACTCAGTCTCTAAAAGGTTCGCCATCACTGGTCTAGAGCGTCCTTTTCTGAGTCTAATAGTGTTTCGTTCGATTTCCACACATTTGTTCTTTCCGGCAGGGTTTGGAAGCTCAGTGCTGATGTGACAGGTGAGTGGTCTGAGATTGTTATCTGACCCATTAATCAGCTCCTTATCATATTGGCCATTGAACTGTCTATTAGTATGTAGTCAAGCCTTTGATAAGACTTGTGTGTATTTGAATAGTGAGAATAGTCTTTCTTAGATGCATTGCATATACGCCATGTGTCTATTAGGTTGAATTGTGCTAGTGATTTGCGTAAAGCGTTTAGAGCTTTTCTTGAGTGGTTAGATTTGCCGTTAGAAGAATCTATCAAAGGATTGAGGATAGAGATGAGCGAGCACTAAAATGCTCGAGTGCTCGTTATTCGAGACAAACTTTTCCTGATGCTCGAGTGCTCGTCTCGAATAACGAGCCCCATTGAAGTCAATGGGAGACTCGAGCATTTTTCAAAGGGACCATGGTTCGGGAATAAAATGTGTTATTTAATTGAAAAAGAATGTCTTCTGATAAGTTATCAGATGTATGCAAACATCTGCAATCTATTCTTCACTGTTCCGCGCGTATATTATCTCCCGACAAGTTATCAGATGTGAAGAACAGTGAAGAATAGAATAAAAACAGTGACCACAGGATCATTTAAGTGAAAAACACAGTGAAAAACACAGTGAAGAATAGATTACAGATGTTTGGCACATCTACTTACTTGTCGGGAGATACGTGTGGAATGTCTCTGTGCTGCTCCCCGATGTCTCTGTGCTGCTCCCCGATGTCTCTGTGCTGCTCCCCGATATCTCTGTGCTGCTCCCGATGTCTCTGTGCTGCTCCCCGATGTCTCTGTGCTGCTCCCCGATGTCTCTGTGCTGCTCCCGATGTCTCTGTGCTGCTCCCCGATGTCTCTGTGCTGCTCCCCGATGTCTCTGTGCTGCTCCCCGATGTCTCTGTCCTGCTCCCCGATGTGTCTCTGTCCTGTTCCCCCGATGTCTCTGTCCTGTTCCCTGATGTCTCTGTGCTGCTCCCCGATGTCTCTGTCCTGTTCCCCGATGTGTCTCTGTGCTGCTTCCCGGTGTCTCCATGCTGCTGCTCCCCGGTGTCTCTGTCCTTCTCACCGTGTTCTTCACACATATATATTGTTCTTCACATAGTATTTTGTTCGCACCGTTCCGCCGTATCTCCCGACAAGTAAGCAGATGTGCCGAACATCTGTAATCTATTCTGCACTGTGTTCTTCACTTAAATGATCCTGTGGTCACTGTTTTTATTCTATTCTTCACTGTGTTTTTTTAATTAAATGCTCGATCTCGAGCAGGGGAAATACTTGTCCGAGCAACGAGCCGTTCCGAGTACCCTAATACTCGAACGAGCATCAAGCTCGGACGAGTATACTCGCTCATCTCTAATAGAGGACTATGTTGAGGTCTCCTCCTATTATCCTTAGACCATCTGTTAATGTGTCTATTTTTGTCAGAGTATCTTTTAGCCGGGTTATCTGGCCTGTATTTGGAGAGTAAAGTGCTATCAAGGAAACCGCTACATTCCCAATTTTCCCATTTACCAGTAGAAATCTACCTTCTGGGTCACTCCATGTCGGTGTGTGTGTGAAGGGAACCCGTTTGTTTATTGGAATGCTTACCCCTCTAGCCGCTTATTTACCGGTGCTGTGGTAGGTATGTGAGAATAGATTAGCAGGTAATCTCGGTATTTTGTCCTGCTTCCAGTGTGTCTCTTTTGCATTTTCTCTTTTGAGCAGTACAAAAACTTGAGACCTCTTTTGAGGTGCGTTCATCCCTCGTACATTAAAGGTGGTTACTCGTATATCAGCCATTTCCCACTATATTTGTGTCTACCTAAGTTTTTCTATATAAAACCTGTGTCACTTAAATCAGTGCATAACATTTCAAAGAAATGAACTTTGGCGCCACAGGAACCTTCTGCAGCTGCTCTTCTACAACTTTAAAACTAACGTGAGAGGCCCTAGCCTCATAATTCCTGTAGAGAACCCAGGTTGCCGCCTTCATAGAGTTTAAACTTTCCGCGAAGGCGGGAGCCCTGGGGGGAGGGGTAATCAACATGTTGCCTGATTGGGGGTTACAACTCAAGCAATGTAAAGATTCTATTTTGGAGGCCATTCCTCAAGCCATCCTGGGCAAATCAATTGTGTCCACTCATATTTCCATCTAGGATATAACAACAATTAAAATGTACCGTATAAACCTGTAAGTTCTTAGCTGGTGGTCATCTTCTTGACCTCTTGTAGGCGACTTGTACTTGGATGGGAGGCCAGTCAGTCGTTACTCATCTTTTTCTTCATTTCGGTGTCTTTGCTTTGCCCGCTGGGGTCCACTTCTCCACTTGTGGCAGCAGGGGTAGTTCTGCGTCCTGTTCCATGACGGGTAACCAGGATTGTATAACCAGCGGTTCTATTTCCAAGATATGCCAGGCCTTACGTAGATCTTCAGGAGTCTTGATAGTGCATCTTCTGCCTGCAGACTGAAAGGTAAGGCCAAAGGGAAAGAGCCACTTAAACAATATATTATTGTGCCTTAGATGGTCTGTGAGAGGCTTAAGTAGCCTACGCTTATACAGGGTGGAAGGAGCTAGATCCTGGAATATAAAAATCTGCTGTTCATCAAAGGTGATATCTTTTTTCTCCCTTGCTGCTATTAATATATCTGCTGCATCTCTGTAGCCTAGCAAGCTGCAGACAACGTCTCTCGGTGGGTCTGAGCCTTCAGGTGGTGGTCGCAGGGAGCGGTGTATGCGCTCGATTGTGATGGAGTTAGCTCTTTCTACAGTTAGCAGATCTCCAAAGAGTGCCAAGAGTGCCCAGATCTCCAAAGAGAAGCCCCTTATCCTAATATTTTACGTCTGCTGCGGTTTTCCTGGTCCTCTATGAGGAGTAGGGCTGTATTCAGTGCATCCGACTGTTGCTCAAAGTTGCTTGCCGCAGCACTATGGTCAGTGATGGCTGCTTGTGTGTCTTCTAGTGCTTCCACCCTCTGCCCTATTGCTCGTACCTCTTTATGGATGGCTCCTAGCTCTTCCATCACCGGTGAGAGTGCTTGTGCCAGAAGCTTCTTCAGCATGGGTCCGGACAGCGGGACCGCTTCCGATGTTGAGGTCTCCTCTGTACCGCTCTCTGCCTATGAGTCATCTTGCTGCTCCTCGCCTGCTTCATTTCGGCGGACATTTTGTGAAGTTTCGCAGGTGGCATGGTCAGCTTTATGTGGAGGAATTTCTCCATATCACCTTGGCCTTTTCTTCCTCTGGGTGTTTCTGGCCGTTCCTGCGCCCTCTCCTTTAGCATTTTGCCCATTTTGGGGTGAGTCAGGGTCGCTATTTAGTAAGCTTTAGAGTTGTAATGCCGGAGCTCTCAGCTACACGTCCGCCATTCAGCTCAGTCAGGCTCCGCCCATTTTGATGCTTTTTTATTAAGCCGCCAAAACCCCATTAATATCTATGTCACTCCAGGTAGGTCAAACATTGTAATATACATTCCAGCAATAATGGAGCATAACCCGTCACTGGAAAACCGAGAAATGGAAGGAGAGCTGCAGAGGCCCTCCCCATTCCATCATACATGCTCCTCCCATAACCAATATGGCTCCGCCCGTAGTAGTGATCCTGCAGTCATGTGCACCACATGTCAGCAAGTGCCAGGGGTTTCTTCCAGGTAATCTGTCTGTACACTTTAGGCCTCCGTAGTCTACGTTGGTTGAACGCTGTGTCTATTATACTCCATTTTGGATCCCAGGTAAGTGGATTGGTTACACACTTACACTATTCTTCACTATCAACAGTCAGGACCAGCCCACAAAATGATTAATTTCTGATATATGCCTGGATCATGGCTTTATCATTACAGTATTTGTTGTGTTTTTATTGGACCACTTTTTAATATTTTGATATGTTGCAATATGTCCAGATTTATTATGGATGTAAACATCATGAGATATTGATATTTTATGGATGATGACTTATCACTTGCTACAGAAAGGCTCCAGCTATGAGGGATCCACGATGCCGCTGCCCACGGCGGGCTCATGGGAAATTAAGTGCACTGATTTTTTCTTATACTAAATTCTGGAGGGCTGCTTTTTTACTTCTTTATTTTTTTCGTTACGCTCGGCCTTAGTGCTGCTTTCTTCCATTTATAAACACCGGGGATCATAGTTAGAAAATATTTTGTGATCACTGGATTACTTTATAATAATGTACGGTAATCTCCACTAGAACAGGGTTTAAAGAGAACCCGTCAGGCAAAATAACCCCCCTAAACTAAATATATTTTCATAAACTGCCATTAGAGAGCATTGCTTCTATCCCTTCATTGTCCCTCTACATGCCTGTAACCCTAAGCAATGAGGTCCTAAAGCTGTATGCAAATGACCTGTGAAATGTCCAATGAAGCATTAGCATATTCAAGCTGTCCAGCTTATTCATGAGTGGGAGGTACAGCCACACCCCCAGTGTTTGACTGACAGCCTGTATAATGATGTGAGGCTGTATAATGATGTGCTTCCTGGTGCTGGTGGCCACACCCCCTGCAGGCTGTGTGTGTATAGGAGAGATACAACAGGTCCAGGCTGCTTTACTATACATTACACACAGACATGAGCAGGGGGAGGAGAGGGGAGGGGTAACAGGGGTGACATCACTGCCTCTGACCATGTGACCAGCCTCATTTACCTAATAAAGATGATTTTGCAATGATTAATGTATGAAATGACTAGATAAAGGCTGTGATGGGATCCTTGTGAGCTGCTCCAACAGGTAGTAGTGACAGGACAAGTGAAACAGACCTGATGACAGGTGTCCTTTAAAGGGAACCTGTCATCAGCCATTGGCCTAATAAACCCCCACCAGAATATTATCAAACAGCGTAACACCTTCTTGTTACTGTTTCTTTCATGGTCCAGATTGGTAGCATCATCTACAAAATCAACTTTGAAGTGAGATGTAATATGGTTGTATAAAGTCAAGGAGGTGGAGAGTTTAACACTGACGTCAAGGAGGGGAGCCTCCTCCTTTGTGATTGACATCATGCATCGGACTTCAGGAGATCTGGTTAGTGTTGTCTCTGGATGCAGGACCATCAGAAACTTGAAAGGGGCTTTGACTTCAGTTTTAAAAGCTCCACCTCCTTGACTTTATACAACCAGTGTGCATCTCACTTCAAAGGAGATTTTCTGGATGATTCCTTCACACCGGGTCATGAAAGAAACATAATTTGGAAAGTGTTCAGCTGCTTGGAAACATACTGCTAGTGGTTTATTAGGTCAATTTTGGCTGACAGGTTCCCTTTAACATAATTATCAAAGTAAATCAACAAAAATTCTTTAGTTTTCAAAAAAAACATGATGATCATTCAAGAACAGAGAAAGGTTATACAGGAAGTCCCCGGGTTATGTACAAGATAGGTTTCCGGAGGTTTGTTCTTAAGTTGAATTTGTATGTAAGTTGAAACTATACTTTATAATTGTGGATCCAGACAAAAAAAATTGGAGTTTAAATATTTTTTGCTGTAATGGCACTAAGGATCATCAATAAAGCGTCATTAATGACACCTTACAGCTGATCATTGCAGCTTGGGACTATAGTAAAGCATTCAGAAAGCTTCACCAGGGGTCAGAGGGGTCTGTCTGTAACTAGGGGTCATCTGTAAGTTGGGTGTGCTTAAGTAGGGGACCGCCTGTAATGACATTTTCTGAAGGTTCCACCAGTCACCGAATGGGAATGACTTCAGCAGATCTGCAGCCATAGGACATTACTAGTCTCTGACAAGGAGCTGCTGGGATATTTCTCCCAGTCTCTTCCTCTGTTCTGTGACAGTTGTGGATATTTTGGACAGAACTTTGCCATCAATGATTTTCATTTAATTGTTTCAGTGTTTTCTGCTTCACCAACGAAGGAACCACATGTTGTTGAAGAAGGTTCTGATACACTCCTGCATTCACGCTGCCATGTTTCTGTAAGAAAGATCGAACATTCCAAAAACCATGACACTTCCTCCACCACTTTTCACTGACTTCCTTACACACTTTTGGTTTAGTCTTTCCCCAGTTTGTCAATGCACCTCATGATTCCTATCAGATCCAAAACAATTAAACTTAGTTTCATCAAGGAAATAAACTGTGTCCACGGTGAGTTTAGCTTTGTGATTCTTTCTGCTAATGAGAGATCAGTTGAAGCAGTTACCCCATGAAGATTATCCGCATGATCCTGTCCTCTCTTGAATTTGTCTTTCGGCAGTGATTGTCCTTCTTGGGGCACTTAATTGAGTTTGTGCTGTTGTTAATATGCGAGATTCTAGAAATCAAATACTTGGAATGACCGACTTCTCTTCCTGTGGCTGATTGAGTCACCAATTTGGCCTTTATCTGGAGAACCTGCTGCCGGAGGGTCCAGCTACAAAAGAGGCGCGTGCAACAACCCTGATGTACAGAATGTAGAGATTTTCAGTGGGAGTTGAGTGGGAGTTGTGAGTGGTTGTACAGTTATGCGCGTGCCCCGGGGTGTACAGAGGGAACATGAGACCTTGTATTCCTCGTCATGTCTGTAGTGTATGATCATGTATCTTATATCACAGTCTCTGATCTGTACAGACCTTTACCTCCCACACAAACACTCAGGAGAGCGGCAGCGCTGCAGATTATTGCCTCCTCACATTTCTATCCCGGACCCTGTGCAGGTAGGAAGCAAAATCCAGACCCCAGCGGAGAGGAGCCCCCGACATGTCCAACCTGCCGATACTTGTCTGTCTACTGGCGGCTGTGATTCCCCAAGGTGAGGAGCCGGAGATTTACTCCATTATTACAAGTTTTATATTTGTTTTATTGTTTAGATATATAAATAGACAAAGATCTTGAGGTTTGTGAAAGGATCCGGAAGAGGGTCCGAAATGTTTCACTTGGGTAAATTAAGAACACACTCGTTTTTTTTAAACCAATTTTTCAATTGCAGTCTAATTTTTTTGGGAATAGACAGATACGAGATAGATAGATAGATAGATAGATAGATAGATAGGAGATAGATAGATATGAGATAGATAGATAGATAGATAGATAGATAGATAGATAGATAGATAGATAGGAGATAGATAGATGGGAGATAGATAGATAGGAGATAGATAGGAGATAGATAGATAGATAGATAGATAGATAGATAGATAGATAGATAGATAGATAGATAGATAGATAGATATGAGATAGATAGATAGATAGATAGATAGATAGATAGATAGATAGGAGATGGATAGATAGATAGATAGATAGATAGATAGACAGACAGATAGATAGGAGATAGATAGATAGATAGATAGGAGATAGATAGATAGATAGATAGATAGATAGATAGATAGATAGATAGATAGATAGGAGATAGATAGATAGATAGTGTGAGACACTGAAGGGGTTAACTGTGGATGGGCGGTATGTTTCCCCTAGGTTTTGCTATTATGCAAGGCCTTAGTGCTGAGGTTGGGTGTCCAGCACCTTGGACACAGGTGATGGGAGCAGCCCAATCAGCCTTTTTTTAAACCGCTCAGCAGAGCTCAGAGTGTTGTCTCTCTCTGGAAGGAGGCTGGAGAGCACACAGCCCTGACCTCTGTGCCTGGAGCAGCCAAGTGATTTTGTATAGTGGTGAGTTAGTGAACACCTGTATAGTTAGCACCCTGACGGGTAGGATTTTTGTTTATTTAATGCCTGAATGTGAAGGCTGTTTTATTTTGCTGCTACAATAAACGCAGGCGAGACCTGTTTTGGACTGTACCTTGGTGTCACTGTCTTGAACTGCATCACAGCACCCCGCTACCACAGTCTCTACTGGGCCAAATCTCCAACATATGGTGCTTCGGATTGCGGGCAGTTCAAAAAGACACACACCTGAAAGGCTGGCTACATCCTGCAACATTGCATGGCCTGGGTGAAAGCAGCAGGCAAATTGCAGGATAAAGCCAAGATGGAGGACTTTATTAAAGCCATGCTCCAGCAACAGGAGGAGAGATCCCGCCAGCAGCAGGAGGAGGCCAGAGCTAATCGGCAGCAGCAGCAGGAAGAGTCCCAGGCTAATCGACAGCTGCAGCAAGCCATGCTCCAGCAGCAGGAGGAGAGGTCCCGACAGCAGCAAGCCATGCTCCAGCAGCAGGAGGAGAGGTCCCGACAGCAGCAAGCCATGCTCCAGCAGCAGGAGGAGAGGTCCCGACAGCAACAAGCCATGCTCCAGCAACAGCAGGCAGAGTCCCGAGCCATGCTACAGCAGCAGGAGGAGAGGTCCCGACAACAGCAGGCAGAGTCCCGAGCCATGCTACAGCAACAGCAGGCAAAGTCCCGAGCCATGTTCCAGCTGATGATGGAAAAGTTTTCTGGCGTTATGGCAGCACCGCAAGCGACGACTACTGAGGGGTCCCATACTGGTTTGCAAGGGTACCCGGTTGTCCAGCATTCCGCACGGGCTGCAGTGCAGAAGGCTTTACAAAAGATGACGGCGACCGACGACGTGGAGGCTTATCTCACTGTGTTCGAGCGAGTAGCTGAGCGAGAGGAGTTACCAGCTGAGCAGTGGGCAGATGTCCTGGCGCCGTTCCTGACCGGCGAATCGCAGAAGGCCTACTACGACCTGAGTGAAACGGAGGCCCGTGAGTACCCCCAGCTAAAGGCGGAGATTCTGGCTCGTCTTGGGGTCACCGTTCAAGTTCGTTCCAGCCGGGTCCACCAGTGGGCATACTCTGAAAAACTACCCCCGCGCTCCCAAATGCATGACCTGATCCATCTTGTCCGGAAGTGGCTACAACCCGATGACTGCACCCCAGCACAGATGGTCGAGAGAGTGGTTCTTGACAAGTTCACCCGTTCTCTGCCCTCTCGGCTCCAGCGGTGGGTTGGACAGGCCGGTCCCACAAATGCTGAGGAACTCGTGTCCCTAGTAGAGAGATATCGGGCTACGGAGGATCTTCTACTTATCCCTCCCACACGAAGCAGTGCCAGTGACAAGGCCATTAAACCATCTGGTAGGACTGCTACTGCAGAAAAAGGGAAACAGGTCAGGTTGGGAGGGGGTACACTGGGGGGCTTGGATACACAGAAACCCAGTGAGGCTCGTGACAGAGGTCATAGCCGTATCCAGTGCTGGCGATGCCATGAAATGGGCCATATTGCTGCCAACTGTCCCCTGTCAGTGGAGCCAATGGACTGCAACCAGACCCGGCGAATGTCACTGTTTGCCCGGCCGGTTCTGGCTGCCGAGTCAGTCACGGATGCAGAACCCCAAGTGTGCAAGGTCACAATCGGTGGTCACACAGTGGAAGCCTTGCTAGACTCAGGGAGTCTGGTTACCCTGGTGCGGGGAACTTTGGTTGATCCTGGACTGTACAGTGGGCGTAAAGTGGGAGTGTTGTGTATACATGGGGACACTCGCGAATATCCCACTGCTGTCATCAACCTACATACACCTTGTGGTACTATTACCCATGAAGTGGGGGTGGTGGGGGCCCTGTTTCATGAGGCTATTATCGGCAGAGACTTACCGGTGTTTTGGGACCTCTGGAGACGAAGACCCACCTCAGGTGTTGTTGCAGATAATGGACATCAGGTATGTCCAGCCTTGGCCCCTGAACCCTTTGAGGCCGATGTACCCACACCAGCAGTAGGGGTGACCCCATGTGATGAATTCTCTCCCCTAGAGGTCCTAGCTGGTGAGGTCGAGGGTCACGAGGAGGTGGCCGACATGCCGGACCTTGAGTTTTCCCGTGAGAATTTTGGGGCTGCACAGCTACAGGACCCTACCTTGGTTAAAGCACGGGAGAATGTTAAGGTGATAAATGGGGTACTCCAAATACCAGGGGCTGACAAAATATACCCCCGAATGATGATTGTTGGGGAGATGTTATACAGGGTCGACCAGATACGGGGTGAGGAGGTTGAGCAACTTGTAGTACCCCAATCTCACCGTAGGCTGGTGCTAGAGTTGGCACACAAACATGTGCTGGGAGGGCACTTAGGTGCTGAGAAGACCCGGGAGAGGATCCTGCAGAGATTTTTCTGGCCCGGGGTGTGGGAGGAGGTAAACCGGTATTGTAGCTCCTGCCCTGAGTGTCAACTTACTGCCCCGGTGTCCCACTTCAGGAGTCCTTTGGTCCCGCTACCAATCATAGAGGTGCCATTTGAACGGATTGCAATGGATCTGGTTGGCCCCATAGTCAAATCCTCAAGGGGGCACCAATACATCCTGGTTATCCTGGACTACGCTACGCGGTATCCCGAGGCGATTCCATTAAGGAACACCTCCTCCAAAAATATTGCTAGGGAGCTGTTCCAGGTATTCTCACGCACAGGCCTCCCCAAAGAAATCTTGACTGACCAGGGTACCCCATTCATGTCTAGGGTAATGAAGGAGATGTGTAAGTTACTGCAGGTTAAACAGCTCCGCACTTCTGTGTATCATCCTCAGACAGATGGCCTAGTCGAGAGGTTTAACAAGACCTTGAAGGGGATGCTAAGGAGGGTGGTCAGCAAGGATGGGAAGGACTGGGATTGTTTGTTGCCCTATTTGATGTTTGCCATACGTGAAGTTCTCCAGTCCTCCACGGGTTTCTCACCCTTTGAGCTGTTATATGGCCGTTCCCCACGTGGGCTTTTGGATATAGCCAAGGAGACCTGGGAACAGGAGAGGACCCCCCACCGTAGTGTGATAGAACACGTCTCCCTTATGCAGGACCGCATAGCGGCGGTAATGCCCCTTGTAAAGGAGCACATGACAAGGGCACAAGAGGCCCAGTCTAGGGTCTACAATAGGTCAGCCAGACTCAGGACCTTTAACCCAGGCGACAGAGTGCTAGTTCTGGTGCCCACCGTTGAGAGCAAGTTCTTGGCAAAATGGCAAGGACCATATGAGGTCATGGAGAAAGTGGGGGAGGTTAACTACAAGGTATCTCAGCCGGGGAGGAGGAAACCCGAACAGATATACCACGTGAACCTCCTAAAGCCATGGAGGGAAAGAGAGTCCCTGATAGCCGTGGGAGTAGAAAAAGCGTCTGTCCCCAAGAAGGTGACACCGGAGGTAGGTGTACCCGATGCCAAGGTGCCTGAAGTACAGATCCCGGAGTCCCTCTCCAGGGCCCAGATTCAGGAAGCGAAGGAGTTTGTGCTCCGAAATGTGGATGTGTTCTCTAAGTTACCGGGACGTACTTCAGTCATCAAGCATGACATCGTAACCGAACCCCACATCCGGGTACACCAAAAACCCTACCGGGTCCCGGAAGCGCGCCGGAAAGCCATATTCGAAGAAGTCAGGCAGATGTTAGACCTGGGGGTTATCGAGGAGTCTAAAAGTGACTGGTCGAGTCCTATTGTGTTGATTCCCAAACCTGATGGTTCCCTACGGTTCTGTATTGACTTTAGGAAGTTGAACGAGGTGTCCAAATTTGATTCTTATACCATGCCCAGGGTTGACGAGTTGATAGAACGACTTGGACAGGCTAGGTTCTTCTCCAGCCTTGACCTGACGAAAGGGTATTGGCAGGTACCCCTTACTGACAGGGCCAAAGAGAAGACCGCTTTTGTTACCCCTGATGGGCTTTTTCAGTACGTGGTACTTCCCTTTGGGCTACATGGGGCTCCCGCCACATTCCAGAGGTTAATGGATCTCGTGCTAAAACCTCACCGGAGATATGCCTCGGCCTACTTAGATGACATCATAGTTTATAGTAACGATTGGGAGAGTCACCTGGCCAAGGTGCAAGCAGTGGTAGACTCCCTGAGGGCAGCAGGGCTGACAGCGAACCCCCAAAAATGTGCTCTGGGTCTGGAAGAGGCCCGTTACCTGGGGTACCGTATTGGGCGAGGTGTCATCAAACCCCAAGTAAATAAAGTGGAGGCGATCCAGCAGTGGCCACGACCTATGAGCAAGAAGCAAGTGAGGGCTTTCCTAGGCATAGTGGGCTATTATCGCCGATTTATCCCCGATTTTGCTACCATAGTGGCACCCCTGACTGACCTGACCAAGGGTAGCAGGGCGGTGATGGTAAAGTGGAGTGAAGAGGCTGAGGGGGCGTTTCAGCGACTTAAGACGGTTTTGTGCGAGGGACCGGTACTGATCACCCCTAACTTCACCAAGACCTTTATTGTGCAGACTGACGCTTCTGACGTGGGCTTAGGGGCTGTACTGTCCCAAGTAGTGGAGGGTGAGGAACATCCCGTGACATTCCTGAGCCGCAAGCTCACACCTCCTGAGAAGAACTATAGTATAGTTGAGAGGGAGTGCTTGGCGATCAAATGGGCTCTGGAATCCCTGAGGTATTACTTGGTAGGGCGACAGTTTACACTGGTGACCGATCACTCTCCCCTCACCTGGATGAGTCAGGCCAAAGAGAGGAACGCCAGGGTCACAAGGTGGTTCCCAATGTTGCAGAATTTCAAATTCACGGTAGAACATCGAGCAGGAAAGCTGCATGGGAATGCCTATGCCCTATCCCGTACCCACTGTCTGGTGGCCAAAAGTGTTCGCCCCCACAGGGTCAAACAGAGGGGGAGGGTATGTGAGACACTGAAGGGGTTAACTGTGGATGGGCGGTATGTTTCCCGCTAAGCCATGCTCCAGCAGCAGGAGGAGAGGTCCCGACAGCAACAAGCCATGCTCCAGCAACAGCAGGCAGAGTCCCGAGCCATGCTACAGCAGCAGGAGGAGAGGTCCCGACAACAGCAGGCAGAGTCCCGAGCCATGCTACAGCAACAGCAGGCAAAGTCCCGAGCCATGTTCCAGCTGATGATGGAAAAGTTTTCTGGCGTTATGGCAGCACCGCAAGCGACGACTACTGAGGGGTCCCATACTGGTTTGCAAGGGTACCCGGTTGTCCAGCATTCCGCACGGGCTGCAGTGCAGAAGGCTTTACAAAAGATGACGGCGACCGACGACGTGGAGGCTTATCTCACTGTGTTCGAGCGAGTAGCTGAGCGAGAGGAGTTACCAGCTGAGCAGTGGGCAGATGTCCTGGCGCCGTTCCTGACCGGCGAATCGCAGAAGGCCTACTACGACCTGAGTGAAACGGAGGCCCGTGAGTACCCCCAGCTAAAGGCGGAGATTCTGGCTCGTCTTGGGGTCACCGTTCAAGTTCGTTCCAGCCGGGTCCACCAGTGGGCATACTCTGAAAAACTACCCCCGCGCTCCCAAATGCATGACCTGATCCATCTTGTCCGGAAGTGGCTACAACCCGATGACTGCACCCCAGCACAGATGGTCGAGAGAGTGGTTCTTGACAAGTTCACCCGTTCTCTGCCCTCTCGGCTCCAGCGGTGGGTTGGACAGGCCGGTCCCACAAATGCTGAGGAACTCGTGTCCCTAGTAGAGAGATATCGGGCTACGGAGGATCTTCTACTTATCCCTCCCACACGAAGCAGTGCCAGTGACAAGGCCATTAAACCATCTGGTAGGACTGCTACTGCAGAAAAAGGGAAACAGGTCAGGTTGGGAGGGGGTACACTGGGGGGCTTGGATACACAGAAACCCAGTGAGGCTCGTGACAGAGGTCATAGCCGTATCCAGTGCTGGCGATGCCATGAAATGGGCCATATTGCTGCCAACTGTCCCCTGTCAGTGGAGCCAATGGACTGCAACCAGACCCGGCGAATGTCACTGTTTGCCCGGCCGGTTCTGGCTGCCGAGTCAGTCACGGATGCAGAACCCCAAGTGTGCAAGGTCACAATCGGTGGTCACACAGTGGAAGCCTTGCTAGACTCAGGGAGTCTGGTTACCCTGGTGCGGGGAACTTTGGTTGATCCTGGACTGTACAGTGGGCGTAAAGTGGGAGTGTTGTGTATACATGGGGACACTCGCGAATATCCCACTGCTGTCATCAACCTACATACACCTTGTGGTACTATTACCCATGAAGTGGGGGTGGTGGGGGCCCTGTTTCATGAGGCTATTATCGGCAGAGACTTACCGGTGTTTTGGGACCTCTGGAGACGAAGACCCACCTCAGGTGTTGTTGCAGATAATGGACATCAGGTATGTCCAGCCTTGGCCCCTGAACCCTTTGAGGCCGATGTACCCACACCAGCAGTAGGGGTGACCCCATGTGATGAATTCTCTCCCCTAGAGGTCCTAGCTGGTGAGGTCGAGGGTCACGAGGAGGTGGCCGACATGCCGGACCTTGAGTTTTCCCGTGAGAATTTTGGGGCTGCACAGCTACAGGACCCTACCTTGGTTAAAGCACGGGAGAATGTTAAGGTGATAAATGGGGTACTCCAAATACCAGGGGCTGACAAAATATACCCCCGAATGATGATTGTTGGGGAGATGTTATACAGGGTCGACCAGATACGGGGTGAGGAGGTTGAGCAACTTGTAGTACCCCAATCTCACCGTAGGCTGGTGCTAGAGTTGGCACACAAACATGTGCTGGGAGGGCACTTAGGTGCTGAGAAGACCCGGGAGAGGATCCTGCAGAGATTTTTCTGGCCCGGGGTGTGGGAGGAGGTAAACCGGTATTGTAGCTCCTGCCCTGAGTGTCAACTTACTGCCCCGGTGTCCCACTTCAGGAGTCCTTTGGTCCCGCTACCAATCATAGAGGTGCCATTTGAACGGATTGCAATGGATCTGGTTGGCCCCATAGTCAAATCCTCAAGGGGGCACCAATACATCCTGGTTATCCTGGACTACGCTACGCGGTATCCCGAGGCGATTCCATTAAGGAACACCTCCTCCAAAAATATTGCTAGGGAGCTGTTCCAGGTATTCTCACGCACAGGCCTCCCCAAAGAAATCTTGACTGACCAGGGTACCCCATTCATGTCTAGGGTAATGAAGGAGATGTGTAAGTTACTGCAGGTTAAACAGCTCCGCACTTCTGTGTATCATCCTCAGACAGATGGCCTAGTCGAGAGGTTTAACAAGACCTTGAAGGGGATGCTAAGGAGGGTGGTCAGCAAGGATGGGAAGGACTGGGATTGTTTGTTGCCCTATTTGATGTTTGCCATACGTGAAGTTCTCCAGTCCTCCACGGGTTTCTCACCCTTTGAGCTGTTATATGGCCGTTCCCCACGTGGGCTTTTGGATATAGCCAAGGAGACCTGGGAACAGGAGAGGACCCCCCACCGTAGTGTGATAGAACACGTCTCCCTTATGCAGGACCGCATAGCGGCGGTAATGCCCCTTGTAAAGGAGCACATGACAAGGGCACAAGAGGCCCAGTCTAGGGTCTACAATAGGTCAGCCAGACTCAGGACCTTTAACCCAGGCGACAGAGTGCTAGTTCTGGTGCCCACCGTTGAGAGCAAGTTCTTGGCAAAATGGCAAGGACCATATGAGGTCATGGAGAAAGTGGGGGAGGTTAACTACAAGGTATCTCAGCCGGGGAGGAGGAAACCCGAACAGATATACCACGTGAACCTCCTAAAGCCATGGAGGGAAAGAGAGTCCCTGATAGCCGTGGGAGTAGAAAAAGCGTCTGTCCCCAAGAAGGTGACACCGGAGGTAGGTGTACCCGATGCCAAGGTGCCTGAAGTACAGATCCCGGAGTCCCTCTCCAGGGCCCAGATTCAGGAAGCGAAGGAGTTTGTGCTCCGAAATGTGGATGTGTTCTCTAAGTTACCGGGACGTACTTCAGTCATCAAGCATGACATCGTAACCGAACCCCACATCCGGGTACACCAAAAACCCTACCGGGTCCCGGAAGCGCGCCGGAAAGCCATATTCGAAGAAGTCAGGCAGATGTTAGACCTGGGGGTTATCGAGGAGTCTAAAAGTGACTGGTCGAGTCCTATTGTGTTGATTCCCAAACCTGATGGTTCCCTACGGTTCTGTATTGACTTTAGGAAGTTGAACGAGGTGTCCAAATTTGATTCTTATACCATGCCCAGGGTTGACGAGTTGATAGAACGACTTGGACAGGCTAGGTTCTTCTCCAGCCTTGACCTGACGAAAGGGTATTGGCAGGTACCCCTTACTGACAGGGCCAAAGAGAAGACCGCTTTTGTTACCCCTGATGGGCTTTTTCAGTACGTGGTACTTCCCTTTGGGCTACATGGGGCTCCCGCCACATTCCAGAGGTTAATGGATCTCGTGCTAAAACCTCACCGGAGATATGCCTCGGCCTACTTAGATGACATCATAGTTTATAGTAACGATTGGGAGAGTCACCTGGCCAAGGTGCAAGCAGTGGTAGACTCCCTGAGGGCAGCAGGGCTGACAGCGAACCCCCAAAAATGTGCTCTGGGTCTGGAAGAGGCCCGTTACCTGGGGTACCGTATTGGGCGAGGTGTCATCAAACCCCAAGTAAATAAAGTGGAGGCGATCCAGCAGTGGCCACGACCTATGAGCAAGAAGCAAGTGAGGGCTTTCCTAGGCATAGTGGGCTATTATCGCCGATTTATCCCCGATTTTGCTACCATAGTGGCACCCCTGACTGACCTGACCAAGGGTAGCAGGGCGGTGATGGTAAAGTGGAGTGAAGAGGCTGAGGGGGCGTTTCAGCGACTTAAGACGGTTTTGTGCGAGGGACCGGTACTGATCACCCCTAACTTCACCAAGACCTTTATTGTGCAGACTGACGCTTCTGACGTGGGCTTAGGGGCTGTACTGTCCCAAGTAGTGGAGGGTGAGGAACATCCCGTGACATTCCTGAGCCGCAAGCTCACACCTCCTGAGAAGAACTATAGTATAGTTGAGAGGGAGTGCTTGGCGATCAAATGGGCTCTGGAATCCCTGAGGTATTACTTGGTAGGGCGACAGTTTACACTGGTGACCGATCACTCTCCCCTCACCTGGATGAGTCAGGCCAAAGAGAGGAACGCCAGGGTCACAAGGTGGTTCCCAATGTTGCAGAATTTCAAATTCACGGTAGAACATCGAGCAGGAAAGCTGCATGGGAATGCCTATGCCCTATCCCGTACCCACTGTCTGATGGCCAAAAGTGTTCGCCCCCACAGGGTCAAACAGAGGGGGAGGGTATGTGAGACACTGAAGGGGTTAACTGTGGATGGGCGGTATGTTTCCCCTAGGTTTTACCCTTGCGTCATGTCAGGGGAGAGGGATCGAGCCGTTGATCCAGTCGTAATCTAGAAAGAGGGACAAACGGAAGTCGTCAACCCTCTTGAAAAAGGGGCATGGGATAAAAGACCGTCAATTTTGGACCCATCTCAACTCCTAAAGTCTTGCAGAACCGTAGGGAACCATCATTTGGGAAATCAACACAATAGGGGACCTCGAACCAAGTCACATTTTAGACTGTCTCGTAACCCACAGGGTCTAACATCTCCTATACTTCTTCGGAGAAATGGCAATCCGGCGCGCTCAGGGCCCGTCGGTTTTTGGTGTAACCAACGGCGTGGGGTTCGGAAAGTTAAAGATTCATGGGGAAGTGATGACAATAGAAGTACGGTCCCGGTAACTTAGAGAACACAGGGTCCCATTTCGTAGCACAAAACTCCTTTGCTTCCTTAATCTTGCCCTGGAGAGGGACTCCGCGATCCGTACTTCAGGCACCAGAATTGTTCATCGGTACACCTACCTCCGGTGTCCCCGTTCTGGGGAACAGAGCGCGTTTTCGACAATGGGCACAAACAACGCCATCATGGACTCTCTTTCCCTCCATGTCTTTAGGCGTTCACGGTGTGTGTATTCTGCTGTTCGGGTTCGCTATACCGTACCCACCCCGGCTGAGATACCTTGTGAGGGGTAACCTCCCCTACTTTCTCCATTACCCTCATATGGTCCTTGCCATTTTGCCCAAGAACTGCTCTCAACGGTGGCAAAAAACCAGAACTAAAGCAACTCTGGTCTCCATGGGTTAAAGGTCCTGAGTCTGCGGGCCTATGATGTTACCTAGACTGGGCCTCTTGTGCCTATGTCAGTTCTCCTTTACAGGGTGCATTAACCGCCACTGGATGCGGATGTCGCTGCTAAGTAGACGTGTTCTAAAAGATCCCACATAATAACTGACGGTGGGGGTCGCCTCTCCTGTTCCCAGGTCTCTTGGCTACAGCCAAGCCCACGTGGGTAACGGCCTAGCGACAGCTCAAAGGGGTGTGGAAACCCTGTGAGGGACTGTGGAACTTCAGCGTATGGCAAACTCAAAGAGGGCAACAAACAATCCAGTCACTTCCCATCCTTCTGACCACACCCGTGAGCATAACCCTTCAGGTCTGGTGTTAAACAAACACTCTCGACTAGGCCATCTGTCTGAGAGTATACACGAGGTGCGGAGTGCTTGTTTAACCTGCTAGACTTTACACATCTCCTTCATGACAACCTAGACAATAAGATGGGGTAACCCGGGTGTCATCAGATTGCGCGTTGGGGAGGGCCTGTGCGTGAGAGATCCTGGAACAGCTCCCTACAATATTTTTGTGAGGAGTGGAATGTTGCCTGATATTGAACAAAGAAAAAGCCTCGGGATAGGGCCCGTAGCGTGTCCAGGTATAACCAGGATGGTAATGGTGCCTCCCCTTGAAGGAATTTGACTATGGAGAAAGCCACCAGATACCATATGCATCCTTCCAAATGGACACCTCTATATTGGTAGAGGGCCAAAATGGATACTGCCTGAATTGGGACACCGGGGGCGTACAGTTAGACACTCAGGCAAGGAGCGTACAATACCAGGTTTGAAACCGTCCGTCGGGGACTCCTACCCACCCCGGGCCAAAACATCGTCTGCAAGGAATCCTCTCCCGTGTCTTCTCAGCACCTGCAGTGCCCTCCCTCACATGTTTGTGTGGCCAACCATCTAGCACCAGCGTACGTGAGATTGTGGGGTGGACCTAAAGGACGAAGTTGCCAACCTCCTCCCCCGTATCTGGTCGACCCTGTAGCACAGGCTGGGCGCCCATCCGCACAATAACCCTCAGGGGTATATTTTTGTCAGCGCCTGTAGTTTGGAGTGGCACCCCATTTATACCGGTTCAACATTCTCCCGTCTTAAACAAGGTGGGTCCGTAGCGTTATGCAGCCCCCAAAATCTCACGGGAAACTCACAAGGTCCTGCATTCGGCCACCTCCGCGTGCCCGCTCCTCACCACTAGGCCGCTAGGGGAAATAATCATCACATTGGGGTCAGCCCTACTGGGCTAGGTGTGGGTACAATCGGCCGATCACAGGGAGTTTAGGGGCCAAGGCCCGGAACATACCTGATGTCCCATTAATCTGCAAACAGGCACCGAGGTGGGTCTTCGTCTCCATAGGTCCCAAAACACCTGTAAGTCTCTGCCGATAATAGCCCGCCTCATGAAACAGGTCCCCACCAAAACGGCCCCACTTCAATGGTATAAGTACCGGGGGACAAGGTGTAGTAAGGTTGGATGACATCAAGATGGGCTAGTTCGGCGAGTGGGTGCCCCATGTATAACACACACTCCCACTATTTAGAATTACCCCACTTACATCCAGGATCAACCAAGTTCCCAGCACCAAGGTAACCATACTCCCTAGTCTAGCAATTGGCTTCCCCACGTTGTGGACCAGGGACCGCTTGTACCAGGGATAAAGGGACATGTGGGTTCTGCATCCGTGACTGAACTTCGGCAGCCAGAACCGGCCGGTGCAAACAGTGACATTCGCCGGGGGTCTGGTTGTCAGAGATCCCTTGCTCCACTACAGGGACATGTTAGCAGCAAGTATGGCCGGCATTTCATGGGCTCGCCAGGCACTGATACGGGCATGACCTGTCTTTTCACGAGCCTCACTGAGTATTATCTTAAAGTCCAATCCCCCCAGTGTACCCCTCCCAACCTACTTTATCCCTTTTGTGCAGATAGCAGTGGTCCTCCATGAATTGTTTAATGGCCGTGTCACTGACGGCACTGCTTTGTGTTGGATGGAGATAAGATGAGAAGATGCCTCCGAGCCATATATCGCTCTATAAGGAGCAGCGAGTTTCCCTCGTGCTGCGGCATGGGCCTTGCTGCAGCTGTCGATTAGCCTGGTGATTCTTCCTGCTGCACTGCGGGAACCCTCGGGGTCTCCTCCTGCTGCTGGGAGCATGTTGGCTTTAGAGTAAACAGTCGCGATTCCGCCCTCTTGGCTTTAATATCCTGCAAGTTGCCTGCGCTAAGTTCAAAACCACCCGCCCGATGCAAGGTTGCAGGATGTATCGATCGTCGTTTCATGTGTGTGTCTTTTGAACTTGGGGGGAAAAAAGGCCCGGAAGCATCCTCCTCACCATATGTTGGAGATTGTCCCAGTAAGAGACCGGTGGTGAGCGAGGGGTGCTGTTGGATTCCGTTCGAAAGACAGTGACACAAATACAATTCAAACAAGGTCTAACGCCTCGTTTTTGGGGTAGCAGCCAATAAACAGCCATTTAACATTCACAGTCATTAAATAAAAAAAAATCCTACCCTCCGGGCGCTAACTATACCGGTGTTCACTAAACTCACCACTATACAATCACTTATTCTGCTCCAGGCACGAGTGTCAGGGCTATGCGGTCTCTCAAAACGCCTCCTTACCAGAGAGAGACCAACACGATCCACTCTGGGGCTTAGCGGGTTTAAAAAAAAAAAAAAAGAGCTGATTGGGCTGCTGCCAATCACCTTGTGTCCAAGTGCTGGACACCCAACCTCAGTCACTAAAGAAGGGAGCGGCTTGCTCATAGCCCAACCTAGGGTGAAACAGACCACCCTCCCAGTTCAAACCCCTTCAGTGGGTCTCACCTAACCCTCCCGCCTCTGTTTACCCTGTGGGTGACGACACCTTGTTGGCCATCAGACGCGTGGTGGATACTCTGTCAGCAGGACATTGGCATTCCCGATGCAGCTTCCACTCGATGTTCTAAAAAAGGAAAAACCGTGAATTTGAAATCTGCCACATTAGGACCCACCAATTTAATGACCGCTGGTGTTCCTCTCTTTGGCCTGACTCCAGTGCAGGATGAGGGGAGATGTGATCAAGGTCACTGGATTGAAACTGTGTGTAACGCCCGTATCAAGGGTGGGATACCTCAGGATTCCAGAGCCCATTTTATATCGCCAAGAAACGGTCCCTCTCGAAACTAGTGACGATGAGTTTTTTTTACAGTAGGTTGAGCTTGCGGCTACAGGAATGTCAACAGGACTAGTTCCTGCAGCCCTCCCGCAACATAAACGTGTGGGGAAGCAAAAAGGCAGCAGCCCAACTAACAAAAACCCACGGGCAATAATCGTGGCAGTAACTGCACCATAAAGGTCTTGGTGAAGTTAGGAGGGGATAGATCAGGGGTACCTTACCCTAAGATCGCGACACAACCGTCTTAAGTCAGCTGAAACGAACCACCCGATCAGCCCTGCACTCCCCTAATTACCATCAAACCGGACGGAGCCCTGCTACCCACTTGGTCAGGGTCATGTCAGGTTTCTGCATGGTAAGCAAATCGGGAATAAATCGCGATAATAGCCCACTATGCCTAGGAAAGCCTCACTTGGTCCTTCTTGCTCATAGGATCGTGAAAGCCACTTTCTGTGTATCGTCCTCCACTGTTATTTACTTGGGGTTTGATGACACCAAAGGGGGGGGGGTCCCGAAAGCAATACTGTACCTCACCAGGGAAAACCAATTAACGGGAACTTAACCAGACCCTAGTGCACATTTTTTGGGGGATGTCGCTGGCAACCCTGCTGCCCTCAAAGAGTCTCCCACGCTTAGTACCCTTGGCCAGGTGACTCTCGCCTACCCAATCGTTACCTCTAAACTATGGTTGTCATATGATTCATCCAGGTCGGCCGAGGCATATCTCCGGTGGAAGGTTTTAGGAACGAGATCCATGTACAGAACTCTTTGAATGTGGCGGGAGTCCCCATGGTCCCCAAATGGGACAAGAACACGTAATGAAAAAAGACCCATCCGATTAACAAAATGCGGTCTTCTCTTTGGGCCGGCTGTCATATGGTAGGTACCTGCCAATAAAAAACCCTATATCGTCAGGTCAAAGGTGAGAAGAATCTAGCCTGTCCAAAGGTCGTTCTCTCAACTAACTCGTCACCCTGGCAGGATAAGATCAAATTTGGACGACCAACTAAAAATCGGGTTAGTCAACTTCCTAAGTCATTGCAGAAACCGTATGACCATCAGGTTGGGAATCAACCCAATAGTACTCGGGCCATTCATTTTAAGACTCCTCGATAAACCCCCAGGTCTAGCATCCTGGCCTGACTTCAATTCGGAATGGCAGATCGGGTGGCGAAAAAGCGCTCAGGACCCGTCGGGTGTTTTTGGTTTCGCCGCGATGTAATGGTGGGGTTCGTATTATATATCATGGCTTGTGACTGAATTACGTCCGTGGGGTACCGCTTCAGAGAACACATCCACAAAAAAAAAAAACACTTTCGGAGCACAAACTCACTTTGCTTCCGGGACTCCGTGAATCTTGGCCGCTGTAGAGGGGAGCTGGCCTGATAATAAAAACAGGGTAACATTGCAGAAAACAGCCCCTTGGCATCAGGGTACACCTACCTCCGGTGTCCCGCTTCTTGAATTAGACAGACGCTTTTTTCTACTACCCACGGTCCATCAGGGACTCCTTTCCCGCCAGGCTTAGGAGTTCACGTAGTATATCTGTTCGGAAGTTCCTCCTCTAACCAACGGCTGAGATACCTTGTAGTAACCTCCCCTACTTTCTCCATGACCTCATATGGTCCGTAAGCATTTTTGCCGAAGAACTTGCTCTCAACGGTGGGCACCAGAACTAGCACTCTGTTCCCTGGGGTTAAAGGTCCTGTATGCTGCTGACCTAGTGTAGAACCCACTAGACTGAATTGCCTCTTGTTCCCTTGTCATGTTGCTCCGTTCCAAGGGCATTACCGGAGCCACTATGGGTTGCCATGCATAAGGGAGACTTTGTCTTCACACTACGGGTGGGGTTCCTCGGATCCTGTTCCCGGGAGGTCTCCTTGGGCTACATCCAAAGCCCCACTTGGGAACGGGGCCATATAACAGCGTCAAAGGGTGAAAGCCGCGTGGATGACTGGGGAACTTTCACTGGGTATGGCAAACATCAAATAGGCAACATAAAAAAATCCCAGTCCTTAACCCAGCCTTGCTTGACTCGACCCTCTTTAGGCAATCCCTTCAAGTCTTGTTAAACCGTCTCACTAGGCCATCTGTCTGAGGATGGATACACAGAGGTGCGGAGCTGTTTACCCTGCAGTACCTTACACCCTCCTCATTACGCTAGACATAATGGAGTACCCTGGTCGAGTCAAGATTTGCCTTGGGGAGGCCTGGCGTGAGAATACTGGAACACTCCCGGAGGGCAATGGCTTTTTGGAGTAGTGTTCCTTTCTGGAATTCGCCTCGGGATACCGCGTTGTAGAAATGCCATGATAACAGATGTTTGGTGCCGCCTCTTGAAGGTATTTGGTACTATGTGGCCAACCAGATCCTTGCAATCCGTTCAAAGGCCCCTCAATTATTTGGAGAGGGTACCAAGGACTCCTGAGGGGAGCACCCGGCAGTAAGTTGACACTCATGGCAAGGATGAGCTACAATATGCCTATTTTTACTCCTCCCACACCCGCGGGTGCCAGAAAAAAAAATCATCTGCAGGATCGGCTCTCCCGTGTCTTCTCAAGCACCTATGCCACCCCAGCACAATGTTTGTGTGCACTCTAGCACCAAAAGAAAGCCTACGGTGAGATTGGGTACTGAAAAAACCAAGTTGCTCAGCAATCCTCGACCCCATATCTGGTCGACCCTAGTACAAACAGCTCCCAAACTCACACCATTCTGGGGGTGATATTTTGTCAGCCCTGGTTAATTTGGAGTACCACATTTATCACTTAACTCTCTCTCCCGTGCTTAAAAAGTGAGGTCCTGTATCTGGCAGCCCCAAATCTCGACGGGTGGGGGACGGGAAAACTCAGTCAAGGTCGGCCTTGGCACCTCCTCGTGGCCGACATACAGAAGCCTCAACCGGAGCGTAGGACCGGTCTAAAGTAGGGAGAGAGAAATCATGCACAATGGGGTCACCCCTACTCTGGGTGGGTACAGAGTAGCCGTCGCAAAGGGTTCAGGGCCAAGCGGACCATACCTGATGTCCCATTATCTTCAACACACCTAAGGGTGTGTCTTGGGGGTCGTCTGTGCCAGAGGTCCCAAAACACCGGAAGTCTCTGCCGATAATAAGCCTCATGACACAGGTCACCACCAACACCCCACTTCATTGGTAATAGTACCGACAAGGTTTATGGTAAGTTTATGACAGCAGTGGAGATATTCGCAAAGAGTGTCCCCAGTATCCCAACACGTCGGGGGGTACATTATAACCACGTTACATACTAAATTAACGCCCACTGTACAGTCCATGATCGAACCAAAGGTTCCCAGCAAGGCCAGGGTAACCGCCAGACTCCCTGATCTAGTCATGCTTCGCACCGTGTGACACGACCGATGGTGACGCATAACACCTTGGTAGGTCGATCCTGACTGACCGGTCAAACCGCCAGAACCGCCGTTGGGGCAACAGTGACAAAGATTCTGCCGGTCTGGTTGCAGTCCCATTGGCTCCCTGACAGGGACAGTTAGGCACATATGTCCCCTTTCATGGCATCGTGCCAGCACATAGAGTACAGTGCTAACAATGAGACCCTGTCACATATCCTCACTGTGGTTTTCTGTTAAATCCCAAGCCCCCCTGTGTGGGTCCCCCTCACCAACCTGACCTGTTTCCCTTTTTCCGGCATAGCAGTCCTACAGATGGTTTAATTGCCTTTGCACTCTGCACTGCTTCGTGTGGGAGGGATAAGTAAGAAGATCCTCCGTAGCCCGATATCTCTCTACTAAAGGGACACAGTGTTCCATCGCTGCTGCTGGATCATGCGCTTGCTGCAGGGAAGATCAATGGGGTCGATTAGCCTGGGATTCTTCCTGCTGCTGGCGGGACCTCTCCCTCGGCTGCTGCTGGGAAGTTCCATGGCTTTAATCAAGTCCCCTCCATCTTGGCTTTATCCTGCCATTTGCCTGCTGCTTTTCACCCATAGGCCCAATGCAATGTTTGCAGGATTAGCGAGCCTTTCAGGTGTGTGGCCTTTTGAAACTGCGCCGCATCCTCGCAAAACCTATGTGGAGATGTGTGGCGCAGTAGAGACCGTTGTAGTGCGGGTGCTGTGATGCAGTATCAAGACAGTGCCCAAGACATCCAAAACAAGGGTCTCGGGCCTGCTGTTTTATTGTAAGCAGCAAAGATAAAACAGGCCTTTACATTCAGGCATTAAATAAACAAAAATCCCTACCCTTCAGGGCGCTAACTATACAGGTGTTCAATAACCAGACTCACCACCTATACAAAATCACATTGGCTGCTCCAGCACAGAGTACCGGGGCTGCGTGCTCTCAGCGCTGCCTTCCAGAGAGAGACACACTTCCACTCTGGCTGAGCGGTTTAAAAAAAAAAAAAGACTGATTGGCTGGCTCCCATCACCCGTGTCCAAGGTGCTGACACCCACCTCAGCACTAGGCCTGCATAATCGCCAGGAGATAGATAGGAGATAGATAGATAGATAGATAGATAGATGGATATATAGATAGATAGATAGATAGATAGATAGATAGATAGATAGGAGATAGATAGATAGGAGATAGATGGATAGATAGATAGGAGATAGATAGATAGATAGATAGATAGATATGAAATAGATAGATAGATAGATAGATAGATAGATAGATAGATAGGAGATAGATAGATAGATAGATAGATAGATAGATAGATAGGAGATAGATTGATAGATAGATAGATTTCTACCATTGTTGGCTTCTCCAGTTTGTGGCCTCTAT